>ADNK01001476.1:0-13904 GCA_000320545.1 Bigelowiella natans CCMP2755 | reverse complement strand
GACACACACACAACACACACACACACACACACACACACACACACACACCATCACAATTTGTCGTCGTCGTCATCATCATCATCATCATCATAATGATCACGACTGCCACTGTTTCTCTTCCTTCTTTATTCATGACCGGTGCTTGTCTTCATCGCAACAGCATGTCGAAAGCGAAAAAGGAGGGGCGGGGGCAGCGGGCATAGACGAGGTAGGAAGAGTGATATTCCGTCCTTCTCGCCATCATGTTAGTACAACTACTTCATGGATTGTGGGCAAGGAAGAGGATGTTGTAATGCTATGCTGCCATGGTATTGTTGCTGCTATTCTAGAAGGTGGTGGTGATGATTAAGATGATAACGTGCTGATGATGAAGGTGAGAAGGTGATGGTGTTGTAAATCTTGCCGTGCAGCAGTGCGTGAGAAGTGGACGCAGATGTCAAAGACACACGCTGAGGATCTCTACATCATGTTGCGGTGCGTTAGTTGAGCTAGTACTTGTTATGCCAACACAACCCTTCTGCTTTTCGGAACAAACAAAAGGAATAGCAGAGAGCGGCAGCAACTACCATAAATGCCATGAGCAACGCAGCCGTGCAAGCAATCCCGTTGGTTCAGTAACTGAAATACTTAGTGGTCTTGCTGATGGCTGATAATATACATATTATATATATATATATATATATATATATATATATATATTGATATATTAGTTAAATATGTATATGACTAATAATGCATAGGAATATAAAGCTGTGTCGCACTTCCATCATGGAGGTGATGGGCTTCATCTTGGAGCATTCGAACGATGCTCGAGACATCTCAGAGATTCTACTAGAGGCTCTCACTCCTCCGGTACAGGCAGCAGCTATGCTATATTTTCCCACATGCATATGGCCCAAGCTCGAACCAATGGACGTGCCCAGCGTTGCTTCCCCCCCCCCCCCCCCCCCCCCACAAAAAAAAAACTCTCCCTCGTTTGTCATAACCTCTCTGCACGAATATCAAAGGAGAAGCAACATGGAGAAGCGCATGGCCCGACTCTACCTCCTGTCAGATGTTTTCTACAACGATGTGCTTTATAACACGAGGTTGTATTAAACTGTAGTAGTAGTAGTAGTAATCGTAGTACTAGTAGTAGTACTTGTAGTTGTAGTAGTAGTGGTAGTGGGAGCAGTTGTTGCTGATGATGATAAAGAAAAACGAGGAGGAGGAGGAGGAGGAGGAAGAAGAAGAAAAGGAAAATTTAGTAGAGGAAAGCACACCCTCACACATCATCATCAAGTGATATGAAAGGATGATACCGGGTAGTCACAGACTCTAAAGTGAGATAATTCAGAGGGCGATTATACTTGACCACAACGACGACTTTAAAAACATGATGTACGACTAAATTTGTTTGTGTGTGTGTTTGTGTGTGTGTTTGCGTGTGCGGTCTTTGCTCAGCCCTTTAGACGAGTCCTTCTCCGTATACCGAGATGCAATGAAGGAAAAGGTGCTGCTTAGATGTTCTTGAATATCAATATGAGCAGCTGGCAAGGAGAAAGAGGAGGAGGATAATGTGATGATATCGGTGATGGTTTTGATGATGATCTTCTCATCCGTTTGGAATGTAATCTTCAGCTGCAACCGATTTTCAAGTCTTTTGCATCTGCAATGCAGAAGGTAAAAATATTCCCAATATTACGTATGAATCCTGTTAACAATGCCACATGCCATCGTCTCATTTATGTACATGCGTGCGACTGTGCACAGAGCTAGTTTACGAACCGTCTCCCCAACCATCTCCCTACAGATTGAATCGCTTGAAGCCCAGCACGAGTGCGTTTGAGTCAAAACACATTCATCATCATAGCTACCACAACAACCATTATCATCATCATCATCACCACCAATGTTATCATTCAGAAGTATCATCATCACTATCACCATCATATACCACATCATCACCACAAAAGCGGCTCCCCGTTTCGCGTTGTTTCTTCCCCGTTTTTGAAAAAGGGGGGGGGGGGGGGGGGTAGGTCTAAAAATATTTTGTAAACGGGGTAAAGTCTTCAATCCCGGGATACCAGTGTTGGGGTCATGGGAAGCATGGGACAAAAACTTTCCTCTTGGGTGCTTTCTTCGGCCATTAATTGAAAAACTACAATGGTCTCCCCCCCCCCCCCCCCCATCTCTCTCTCTCTAGTAGTAGTGCTTTCGTATGAAGAATTGCCACAGCAGCCCTCTACTACTACTGCTACTACTGCTACTACTGCTACTGTGCTGCTGCTACTACTAGTAGTAGTACGACACAGTGTTCTACTACTACTACCACTAATACTACTACTACTTCTTCTACTTACTACATACGGATGGCTGAGAAACCACCTACTGTTGTTTGCCATTGTTTGTTGTCGTCATTGTCGCAGGAATCTGTTCCCCGATGAAATGCTTGATGAATTCTCAAAGTATTTCTTGGAAGAAGGTAGTAGCAGAAATAAGCAGCAGCAGCAGCAGCAGCAGCAGCAGCAGCAGCAGAGTAGCAATGCTACATCATTGCATAAATTTGAATAAGAATCATGATCGTGAGCCATCGATCTCCCCCTTCCTCCTCTGTTTTCAAACCAACCGTGCTTTTGGTGCTATTCCTCATTACTACAACAACTACTACTACTACTGCTGCTGCTGCTGCTGCTGCTGACTCAGGAGTTAGCATCTTCGAGGTTGATGAGTTTATAGAGGCCAAGCGATACGCGAAGGCGGTACTTACTGGAGACGAAACAGAAAACAACCCAGCAGCAGCAGCAGCTTGTGGAGAAGGCGACCAGCTGCTGGAAGGAGGAGGAGGAGGAGAATCAACAAGTCATGCTGTAGATGACCCTGCCACCAAGATAAATTCCCTGCTAGGTGTGCGACGAGGAGGAGGAAGAGGAAAAGGAAGGGGGGGGGGGGAGTCATAAAATGGTGGTTGTACTCGTGTAATGTGATACGCAGCGGTGTCTTTCTTTTTATTCTAATAAAATTATTGTGAATATCTCTACTATAAGAATTATTATTATTATTGTTGTTGTTATTCTTGTTATTATTATCCAGAGAGAGAGAGAGAGAGAGAGAGAGAGAGAGAGCATGCACACTCCGCCACCCTTTTGCCAACACACGGTACCCTCTTCTAGGAGATTATAAGAGTGACGATGATGACGAGCCGAATGATAGTGCAGCTGGCGACATGGAGACAGCAAACCATAAAATCAACACTAGTGGTAGTACAGTGAAGCCTCACGGGAAAGAAACGGCTGAACCCAACACCAGAGGCAACATTTTCGCCGGGGATGGGCGCATAAAAACAAATAAGAGCAGCAGCTATTATTATAAAGGCGTCCTCTCAGATTCTAGGACAACACCTGCTGCAGCTCCTTTAAGTAGCGCGAAGGTGTACGCAGACAACCTTGCAGCATTAGAGGATCTTTAATGGCCCCTCGACTTCAGCTGGAATGCTCGATACTTTGAGCTACAAAACATTTGATGTTGCGTGGCAAGGATTAGGTTACTTGCAATCATGAACTACTAGTACTAGAGTACTACTCTGATAACAAAGCAAAATTTATCGTATCACTGTCGCCACACGGACTAGCACTAGCTTTGTGATGACGATATCGAGGGAGCGATCAAAACAGGTGGGTGCCATTGCCTGCACAGCACGGTGGCATCTGACATTGGTGTAGTGTTGCGCGTGCGTGTCTAGATGTCAAAGCTAAAGCATTAATTAAAAGGCACGCACAGCAGCAAAGTATCGATTGCATTGCCAACGCATTCGTTTTATTTAAAAAAGAAGATTATTATTAAAGTTTTGTCCGATTCAACTGCCAATTTAAAAATAACAAAATATAATTTAAAGTTAATTTTATAAATCGCAAATGTTCAGATGCTGGATGGCATGTACGTAGGCGGGCTGCACTAATGTGTGTGCGTATCAGGCACTGCACTACTGACTGCTACATGTAGAGCTCTAGAGCTAGTGCATGCTATGTGTGTAGACATTGTGTTGCTGCCGAGCGATGTAGCGTACTAGCCTCGCAATGTCCTCTAGTCGCGACCGCATTAAGTCCGTAAACGTATATAATGCGACTACTAGCTCTAGATCGCTACAGCTGCATAGCAAGCGGGCTGCTAGAGTGTAACAGCATCGTACGATGAGCAATAAAAAGTTTTTGTCGTCGAGACTACATACCACAACATATTTAAGATACACCGTATAGACCGTACATGTATGCTGCTGTCACACAGCGTGGTATCACTAAATACAAACAAATTCTCTCAACACACATCGGGTGTAATCATTTTATGATCGCACCCATAGTCATGGAATTTTTGGTGCATAATATGAGATTCGAATAATACACTGCCTGCACTGAACATCGAACCAGGCTGCTCCATTGCCGTCGATTTCATTCTGCATGTGTCAGTGATGTGCCGCAGACTGCAGAGAGAATTCTCTCAGCAGCCGTTATGACGCGGTCTTTGTGTGTTGATAATTTACATTGATCATTATTTTCACTAAGCTAATATCAAAAGATTGAATGCATCTTGTTCGCATTCCCTTATGTCTTCCAATTTTACAGTAGTCTCTGCCTTCAAATACGACTGTACGTCTTTTAAAGAATGAAGCCATTTGTTATGCCAATCGGGGCCACAGCAGCGACAAATCGTTGCCTCAGTATTTGCGCTAACGTTTGTTACTAATCTCTTTAACGGTGTAGAATCAACGTCGTTCTCCCGGACCTCTCTACAGTCGGGTTTCTCAATGCTTCTGCAATGATGAATGGCACTAAAGAGTTTACCAGAGATGCCCCTGCTTGACTGAAAGCCGTAGAGATTGCGATTTACGAAATTGTGGTCTCTGAGATCAGCAGTGGCGCATTGTTCCACCATAGCACAAAGCGTGCTGCTGAGGTACTCGCCATGTGCGGTGTAGTTCCGCCGCATAGCACCGTCAAGAAACCGCAGCATCGAGGATGAGTACCGCTCCACGTGCTCCCACTTGTGTAAGGGCCAACTTGGAAAGCGCTCGCCGGTGACATTCCATGCGAAGAACTTCTTCACGAAAGAATGGAAGGGTTCGAATACGGAGACCTGCAAATTACAACCATAACGCGCATACTAACATTAATAGGAATTGCAGCAACAACGATGATACTTATAGTAAAAGTAGTAGTAGTAATAGCAAGAACAATAATAGTTCCATTAATGTAGTACTAATCGATGATGATACAGAAGCGAGCAGGAGAGATTAAAGAGGTCTACTACTTAATACGGCATCACGACTACCAGGTCTGCATCGATCGTCTCATAGAAGTTGAAGAACAATCTCTCGTTACCCGTAAATACTACATCAGACTCCAACACCCACATTGCCTTGTAGGCTTTTTGAGATGCTTCACACTCGTTCTCGTAGGCCCATACAAACGATGGCTCGTGAATTAAAAAGTTGAGGAAGGCTTTGTACCCATTGGTCATTAAGTGCGAGAATAACTTTGTGCCCTGTACAGCGAATCTATCTAGCATGCCCCCTACCCAGAGGGCGACGCCTTTTCTTTCCTTCTCGTCTTCTATGGTTTTCCAGACCTCAGGGTCCATCACCTGAGGTGGTGAAAGCAATGCGCGTTTGGAGGAGTAAACAACTCAGGCAACGAAGCCTCGTTCATTGCTTTTCTACGATTACTAATTTTTCTATTATAAATGTACCAGGGGCCACTTTGTTGAAGGGAACCGATCGAGGATGTCGAAGACTGTGTACACCATGGTGCTTATCTGTAGAACAAAATAAAAACATGTGAAGCTTACTGCGTCATAATATCTTGAAGAGATGTGAGGAACAAATTGCTCGCCCAGTTAATTTATGCTATATTTTAGAAGTGGCACTCCTTGACTTTATTTCTTTGCCTCCCTCCTCCCCTTAAAATGACAACCCCTTAGGCAATATACAGCCGTGTGCCTCACATTGGTTTTCCTTTCAATTTCCGCACGTATGGCGTTACGCTCTTCGTCATCAAGAGGCAGAGCATAGTTCAGCGTGACATCAATTAGAATCCTCAAATCATTCGAAGAGAAACGCTCCGATAAATGTTTTAGATACGCCAATTGGTTATCATCTCCCAATATTTCCACACCAGCCCTAATGATAGTCAATGTGCGATTTACAAATGTCGGCTTAGGCACCATTTCAGTACAGAGATGTGACTCTTCTGGACGCCCTGGGGGCCAAAAGCTCTGAACTTCCCGTTCGTAAAATTCTTTACTCCTGTGCCTATCTGCTGTCTTGGTGCTCGTTGACGAACATTGCGTCGGCTCGGGGCAGTCCTTCACGTCTACAACGTCCCCGTCCGAGATTTTCCCGGTTCCCAAAGCAGAAAATATCGAAAGGGTGAAGACGACGCCAAGAGCAAACCCTCTTAGCATCAGGCGAAGGTTGTCATCCATCTCTTGCTGCAGCTTCAGGTGCCCATGTTCAGTCCTCCTTCTTTCTTCCTCCAAGAAATAGGGTTTGACAGTTGGTAGACCTAGGGCAGACGCTTCTCTGATGCCGTTCGAGGTTATCAGAGCCGGGGACTGTCTAGAGTCTTGATTTATTTCAAGTCGCAGGGTGAAAATGCCTTACAACTTTTGAAAGATTTCAGGATTAGAGTCAGGATAATGAACTCAAAAGCTTCATTAAGCATCAGCATCATTGCATTGAACGACGGATCCAGGTGTTCAACAGAGATTTGAGGGATTTGCATTTCTTAAGCACGGAATTGAAGCGGGGGTTGGGGGCAGAAGTCGTCGCCATCAACTCGAAAAAGCGGAAGCGTTGAGAGAGCGATCCTTCTTCTTCTTCCTCTCTTCCTACCATCATTACGACGACTACGAGCACTACGACTACATCCAGAAGCACGCACCATCATCACGATGGGGAGGTGATGTCCAATGAATTGAGAAATGGGACGCCTATCGTCGGGATCGACCACAATCAAACGCTTTACCTAGCAGCAGCAGCAGCAGTAGTAGTAGTGCCATGATCATGAGATGTCAATCAGATGATGATGATGATGATGATGATGGTTGGGGGAGGGAGGCGGTCGCCATGAGCTCGGAAAAATGCACTTGCAGGAGCAGATGCGCGCCATTGGCACAGTGGGCGATCTCGGAAGCTTCGTGTTGTCCGTGGCAATTGTGAAGAAGCAGATGCGATGCACGAAAACAACGTGTTGTGTCGTGAAAGACAAGGACCTTCTCCTCCATCTCCTCTGAAAGTGCTAGCTAGGCAGTGATAGTGGAGTGGGTAGATGCTAGAGATTCAGGGATGACGTTCCATGTAGCAAGCAGACCATCAGATGCATTTGTGCACATGAATGCCAATTTGAAACGAATGAAACACATGTGGTCATGGCAGAAACACATGCATGTGTGAGACGGGTGTTGTGAATTAGTGATCAAATCTCTTCATCAATGACTGCAGTCATCCTGGTCACAGTGCCACGTCGCACTCTAGGCACTGTTCTATGCTAGCATGGTGGACGTGACATCGAATTCACGCCGGTTTCGCAAACACGCGCATCGTCCAATTGTCTCTGTGCCACTGTTTCATCACTTTCATCTTGATGTTGCCACTTGATTGTTGATCTTTGCAATGAAATGATGACTGCCATGATGCCTTTTTTTTGCCACGAAGCCTCGCGAACAACATGTTGCACATTGATGATGATGACAATGACAATGACAATGTCTAGAATGTGGTGCTTCATGCATGCGGTGTCACATCTCCATGTTGTTGTTTCCATGCACAAGCGGCTGCATGGTGCGGTTGTCCTTGCAAGTATGACAGCAATTGCAAAATTGGCGGCTGTGCTACCCGCAACGGAGCTCCACCTAGGTCTCTCATCCTCAACGGTAGCATAGGCTCCACAGCATGATTTGGATATTGCTGCTACCTGCCGCTGATTGACGACGGAAATTACATCAAACGCTCACAAGCTCAGCAGGGTGGACATGCTAGCTTGTGTGAATAGCTACGTCCACACATAGCTAGACATGCTAATACATGCATTGACACACCATTCTGGCGCACGCATCGCATGTAGATACGAAATGTCATCGTGTTTGCTTTGATTCTCTCGAAAATTGAATTATTTGATAGATCACATGCTCCTAATGCAACTGCATGCCGCTGCTGCTGCTCTGACTATCTATATGTCCTTCTATGGTTTCGTGAATGATTCATACTCACTATAGATGGTGTGCGCAAGCAGCGCTGTACATTCAGTCCAGACGATTTGTTGGTATAGCCATTTCTCAGCCTTCTAGGTATTGTTGTCTCCAACTACGTATCTGCTAATTTGTCGCTGCTTACTGTAGTGCCGTCGGCCAGATTATCGGGATCTATGCTGCCGATGTCGTCTTCTAAATGTGCTGCTTCATGTATACTTTCCATATCCCTCCTCTCCTTTTTACGGCTACTACCCCCTGTAGCATCGTCCTCTTCATCATCATCATCATCACCACCACCACCATTCCGAGGCTTGCCATCATCATCCTCTCTTAACTTCAATCGCTTGTACCAACTGCTACTGTAAGGGCTGCTATTATGCAGGCTCTGAAGCAGAATATCATCATCGCCATCAGCGTTGCTGTTCTCCCCTCTCTCTTCCTCCTCCTCATCCTCCTCGTTTGCCATATCAACGTCATCGTCTTCGGGGAGATCGGAGACGGTTAAGTCTTCATCATCCGCCCCCTGAAACGTGCATTACATGGCGGTGAATTACAGCCTCACAGGAGGGCAGAGCAGGCCAGGCTGGTGTGTAGAAAGGTAAACGTGTGTATGTGTATGTGTATGTGTGTGTGTGATGATATACGTTGGCAGTAGCGCGCTGCCGTAATGCATTTCTTCGGATTTCGTCAAAATCCATGCTATCATCCTGAAGTTTGAGTGGTAAATAGCTGAATATTTAAGGAAAACAAAGGTAGACACTATCTCCCCCTCCCCTCTCTGTATGTATTTTCCCTCTCTTTTCCTATACCCACATCTTTTCACACAATATAATATAAATAAATAAATATATATATATATATATATATATGTAGCTACTCATACTATCCGTTTTCACCGTAGATTTCAGATACTTCTCGTATTGCATCCTTTGTTTTTTGGAGACCTTTTCCATGTACCTGGAAGGGAGAGGATGATGCGAGCCATCACAATCCAAACTATGCTAAAAAACATGTTCTTCTCGGTTCAAATGCTTTGTCCCCCCCCCTCCCCACCTCCTGCAGCATATTCTTGCCCAATCCTCCTCAAATTTAGAAATATCTGCATTTTTCCACAATTTTTTTGTCTAATCGACGGTGTTCCTAGGATCATCTTCCACCTCCCCTTCCCCACCCCTCTCCATTATTTGCCAACGAGGAAGAAGGTGTGAATATTTTCACTGACATTCCCGATTTGGGCATCTGCAATCTTGACCACTCATCGGCTACAATGCGGAACTGAATAGACAGGAGAGGGAGGAGGAGGAGGAGGAGGAGAGGGTGGACGATAGCGAGGGCATATCGTACACAAATATATAAACAAATATATAAACATATATATATATATATATATATATATATATATACGTGTTAATATAGAGTGATCTTGAAGGGGGCACACATATGTTGTAAATTGGATGTTAAAATTCTCTATAATCATTATTAATTTGTCATTACAGTCTTGTTCTGGTTTGAAACCCTCTTCTCCTCGGGATCCTGCATGTTTCATTAATGCACGTCAACAAAACAACAAATGAATAGGGAAATAAATCAATGTATGTTTGTGTGTGCGCGTGTGAAGTCACGCACAACGAAAGCCAACACACAAAGATAGGGAAGTGAAGGAGGAGAGGATGGGGGCAGATGGGGGCATTCGGTACATGCAAGAAGGAGAGGCACATGAGTACGATAGTTTGAATATTGGTATGACGGTGTGCTTAGTTAATGATATCATCAACATCTTCTCTATGGCCCTTCCTGTGATGAATCATCTTTTTTGTGTGTGCGAGTGTCTCGATTCTACACGCAAAAAACAAGAATAAAAATTACATAGTAGTTGATGATGAGGAAAGGAACGTCTTCTGAGTCGTGCTCGATATCGGCCACTTTGCCTTTTCTGATGATGAGGGTAGCAGTAGCAGGGGTCAGTCATCAGATCTCTTTCCGATGTGTAACAACCAACGCGCCAACCAATCCCATGCAATAAGGATGATGAGTAGGAGAAGAAGACTCATTTGTCAAACGATCTACTGCCATACTTTCATCTGCTAAAGTACTCTTTGCGGATCTCACTATTCTTTCTTTTAGTCCCCCCCTCCGCTCCCCCCCCCCCCCCTCTTCCTGAACGCCCCTGTTATAGTAGAAGGACCTGAAATAGCCTCGCATTTCTACATCCACCTTCACGTCATCTCCGACCTGTCACAGTCGTGATTCATAACATCAGCGGAAGAAGCGAATTACCATCAACAGAAGTAATATATTCTATAGGGTAAGAATGTACATGGATGTGTTAAAGGTATGAACGAGAGGAGGAGGAGGAGGAGGAGGAGGATACGGTAAGATTTGTTCTTTTGGTAGGAATTAGTATATTCACCCACCTCCCACTCTGGGAGACCAAGCTCTTCGTTACTAGGATAATATCTTGTTGAGGAGAAGAGGAAAGGGAGAAGAATTGCATCCGTTAGATACAAAATATTCAACACACAGTCGAGACGCTAGGAGGGTGAAGGGTAGGGTGGGGGGAGGGGGAGAGGGAAAAGAGAGTATTATCATGAATAAACACTGCACTACTTATTCTTCTTTGAATTCCCTTCTTCTTCTTTGTTCTCATCTCATGCAATCGATGCCCCTCCTCCTCTTCCAATACTAACAATAAACATATCATACTCTCCCCTCCTCTCCCATTACTACAAATAAACATTGATCATACTCTCCGACCCTTTCCTCCCCCTCTCCTCCTCCTCCTCAATTCTCCTACTTGTTATTCTCCCATCGTCCCTTTTTTGGCTTGAGTTCGTGATAGATTTTATGATGTCCCAAACAAGGAGGAGGGGGAGGAGGGGGAGGAGGGGGAGGATATTATGTAGTAGTAGTAGTAGTAGTAGTAGTAGTAGTAGAGGTAGTATACGCAAAAGACAATCAGAGAAACGACCTGTCAGATGGAGACTTATGCACGAACACACACACACACAAGCGCACACAAACGCGCTTACAACATGTGAATCGTGCGAGCAAAACCGTGTCAAGAAGCTCGTAACAAACACAAGCACATCCTCTCCTCCTCCTCCTCCTCCTCCTCCTCCTCCTTCTCCTCCTCCTCTACCTCTTTCTTTGTTGTGTTTCTGGCACTTGGGATATTGGTTAGCACGCTAAGGGGAGGGGGGACTCCGCTTGGGTATGGGATGAAATATCTGCAGATCCAAACGAACGACGTGTGGAAATGGGAGATTAGTACAGAAAATAACAATTACAAACACACACCCCTCCCCTCCCTTCTCCAGTCATTCCTCCACTTTCTTTTGGCAAAATGCATTTCAGAGGATAGCAGCAGGAATAACACCTGAACTTTGTTTTTTTCCATAAAAGAAACCGAAGCTGCGAGGCAGTTTTTCCTCGAACAAAATCGATGATATTCCGTAGCCACTGTATGCAGATACATTCATATATTAATATACATGTATATATACATTAATATATCAAAAAAGGAAGATTAGGAATAGGAGGTGGAGGAGGAGGACGGACAGAAGAAAGCACAGGCGAAAATACCGGAATTAACGCAAAGGCGTGTACTATATATATCACCACCATCATTGGGTTGAAAAAAGAGCTTTTGACTTCTATTCTCTGTCTATTCCCATTAACAACAGCAGCAAACAACTACCACCACCACTACTACTACTACTACTCCTATCACGAATACGCGTACAAAAACGTCTCAATGCCTTATGAGCTAACAAGTAACCGTAGGATGGAAGGTGTTGTCCGGTGATCTTCGTTTATACTGCTTCTTCATTGCTTCTCCGACCCTAATGTTTCATCATGATGTTCATTTCAGATATGAGCAGTGCGGGATCTTTTTCATGAAATTCCCTTGAAACTTCTTCCGGATGAGTAGAGGCCCGGTTTTACGAGCAAGACCATATCGTACACAAAGGCGTTTTTAATGCGGAAGGTAATTTTTCCAGGCAAAGTAGTCGCAGAATGAGGAGTCGAGCACACGACTCGTTTTGCACAATTGAAAAGCAATAAGCCGGTCTTCTCTTCTCGTCGTGTCTGTGGCCGACGTATCTCTGCCCCCCTCATTACTTACACCACTGAAATCTAATAGTCTTGTGTTTGTGTGCGTAAGCATAACTTACCGTTTTTGCAAGGTGCTGAGTCTGGAGAAACGCTTTTCCAACCTTGGGTTTATTTGAGGACAGAGATTATTTCTCACGTGTATGACGGTGGTGAGGGGCAGCAGTCTCACAGGAAGAAGAAGATTACGACGAAGAAGACAACAAATAGCTTTATTTGCTATTGCAGTTCTTCCAAACTCATCATTGTACGAGGAATAGACAAGTGACGGATAAGTTCCGTCATCGTCGTTAGTTATCGACGCATGGTGCTCACTAAAGGGTAGTCGTATACCTTTTTAACTTCCGAATACGAGTTGATTCAGCATCGTCCACGCAGTGTATAGATTCCACCTTATCTGCCATGGAGAAGGATAAATTTATAGTAGTAATGCAGATGGAAGTCATTGTCAGTTGTGGCGGCAAAACATCAAATACGTGTGGCTAAACTTGTGTAGAATCTGGTTTTTCTCTGCGTTTGCAATGTTATATCTGACATAACTCACTCCGAGACAACAAAAAAGTACCCCCCTCTCTCTTTCCCCGCTATCATCAGAAGTGCACACTCAATGATACAATAGTCCAAATCCTACCAAATGGTAATGCCATCACCGTACGAATCTGAAGACAGAAGTATATATTTATTAGAGGAGCGTCAAGAGCACTGGATAACACTCATGATGCTGCTTGTCGCAGTAGTAGTAGTAGACGTAGTAGTAGTAGTAGTAGTAGACGTAGTAGTAGTAGTAGTAGTACTAGTAGGAGCACCTTCTTTGTGCGCCCATGAAGGACTTGGACAATAACTCTATATTCAGTGCATACAACACACGATCGTCGTTATCACAATCAAAAGCAAAGAATATAAAATATCTCATTCAGTAAATAAAGGGACGAATAGGCCTCTGCCTCGACACCTCCAAAACAAATAGCTAATTATAAACGCTAGTTATCCCACTCATATTATGAACGATAGCGGCAAACGTGGCCTCTATTAACGCCTCGTACAGCTGCTGCTGCTGCAGCTACTAGTCGTCCCTTCACATTACTACTTGTTATTGTTGTCTTTGTATCCTATCACAGTGCCCTTCATTCCATTCCAATCCTTTTGATGATGATGGACGATGATGATAATCACGATCACAATGGTTAAAGGATTATGACGAATACTTCGATCAATAAATTCAATACGTATGCATTTCACGACATTATCAACGACGTTCTGTCATCGTCATGATTGTTGCATCATCGTTACCATGGAGGCGTTAAGGTTTTTGATAGCAACGCCCTCCAGTATAGCAAATGGACGCTACATTTGTGAGTAACACAACAAACTTAGATCTGTGCTGCTGCCTACCCTTCAAGTAGAATGGAATCTTCTTCATTTATTTTACGTACGTCAGATTGAATTCTGTCCTTATACTCCACAGCCCTCCTCTGCTGGGTCTGAAACAGTAAATGACAAGCATATTAGATACATGCGAATAATGTTTGTGGAAGAAAGAGAGAGAGAGAGAGAGAGAGAGAGGAGGG
>ADNK01001477.1:7500-19287 GCA_000320545.1 Bigelowiella natans CCMP2755 | reverse complement strand
GAATCAAGCTGGGGGGGGGGGGGACAACATGCATGGTAACGATGCGTGTGACGATGGATGGTATGATGGGGGATGATACATCAGCATTTGCTGACAGTCAACTCGAATCATGGACTCACATAGATACATGCGAATATTTCCTTCTTGGTGTGCCACCACAGTATGAGTAGTAACCAAAGCATTATATAGCATCAATAACAATGATTAAAACGATAAATATAATAGTATTCACCATCCGCTGTTACACGAGCAGGAGGGCGGATATCCATATACGCACACGCCGTGATTGCTACAGGGTACTCCGTTGTAGCTTGGACACTATATCATGCCATACATCAAAGCACCAACAGCAGCCGCACGTACCAAAAAAACACGATGAAGAACAAGAAAAGGAAATTATGATCACAACGATGCTGGTAAAGACGGGAGGGGGGGGGCGAGGGGGGTAGGGATAAAGTTGGGGAAGAAGATAATGAAACTGACGAGAGATGTTTATGATCTGAAACAAAAGCGCCTCCTCCTACCTCCATTTGGCAGGTCTCTCCAAAGTAGCCGTTCACACACGTACACTCGCCTCGCTCATCGCAAAGGCCACGTCCGTCGCAGTCACATACATTCTCGCACGATGAGCCGTAGAAGTGCGTGCTGTTACAGGAGCACAACCCTAAAGGATGTCACCGGCGGGGATGAAACGAGGATATGCATAACCCACTTTGCTTTTTTGCATTTATCGTTGTTCTCTGCGACGATCTTGCCCAATCATCATCATCATCATCATCATCGTCATCAGCGTCATCGTCGTCGTCATCGTTTATCATCACCTGTGTCAATATCACACGTCCCCCTTCCGTTGCAGGGATTAGATGCTCCTCCGGGGCACTCTATGCTGCAGTTTGCACCTGCCCAGCCTTTATCACAATAACACCACGCTGATGTCAGTCAATTGGTAGAACGAATGAATCTTTGGATTTGATGAGGATGATGATAGTACTGCTGATGATAATGATAAGAAGAAGAAGAAGAAGGAGGAGGAGTAGGAGGAGGAGGAAGAGGGTGCCTACCTTTGTCGCACATGCAATGCCCGTCAATGGGACTGCATGTTCCGTGCCCGCTGCCTGCAGAAGAGACGAAGGAGCAGGACGAGGAAAGAAGAGGGGGGGGGGGGGGGGGTGGGGTTCCATTGATAGAAGTGAGAACCGCAGAATTTTTGAGACAAAGATCATCCTTTCAATAGCAGCCCAAGGTCAAAAGCGGCTTAATCACACACAGAGTGATATCCACTACTGCCTGTACACATCATTCTACACAGCAGCAGCAGCAGCAGCAGCAGCAGCACGCATGATCCAATAAGCAGAACATCTCGCTATTTGCATTGCATTACAGGGATTGGCCGCTCCCCCGCTGCACTCGTGCTCACAGGCATTACCGAAGTAGCCGTTCTGTTTATATACGCAGAAAGGGGGGGGGGAGGGAGGGATATCCGTACTCATAGTCTATTGTCCGGTCATTGATGGAGGTTTCTATCTTTGCCTTCTATGCGCCGTGGTCAGCAGTGCATATACGATTCATAAATCATCATTCTCGTCGTCGTCGTCGTCATCAGCGTTGCCTCTTTTATTATCACTATCCTATTCTCTTCTTCTCACCTGGCAATGGCATGTGCCGGTCGAGCGACTGCACGTTCCTGTGGGGGGGGGGGGGGGGGGGAGGGAAGGGAGGGGGCGGTGCTTTATGCGTGTCATGTCAAATGAGCCATCTGCAACTAAATCCCGCACCTTGTTCTCCTCGTCCATTGCACGGATGAGCTCTCCCTACACAAGAATGATAATAATAGTGATAATAGTTATATTTATATAGTAGATATAGGAGGATGGATCAAGAACTCCTTCTCTTTCAGAGGGCCTACAATGCAATCGTCGGTGCCTCTAGCAGTACCATTTGAAGAAACAACAACAAACACTGTAAGTGTCGTACTGGTATCTAAACACACCTCCGGGGCATATAGCAGTACACGTGTCTCCATAATAACCGGTCTGATGAATGAAGAGCACTTACAAAGACTGCACGAAGCAAGAGCATCATCGCCATCAACATCGACAATAATAAACAACAAGAAGGACGACAACACGGAGAGGGTTGAAGTTCTATACCAAACCCAAAATGCATAGGAATTGTGCGCGACTAACGTGACCTCGCAATAGCACTTCCCATCCCTCCCGCATGTTCCATTTCCGCAGTTTAGCTGATGGCCTCCAACACACTCGTTCTGGCAGCTAGGAGAGCACAACGGAAGAGGATTATCATCAGAGTGATATACAAAAACATTAAAAATCAAATATACAACTAAGGGATATGGCTTACAAACATGAAAAAATAGACAGGTATAAATACGCTGACACGCTACGCCGACTTTCCATCATCCTATAATAGTACTGATTACTTCGGTCCCCAATAGCCTCCTGAGCACTGACATTCTTCGCCTTGACAGGTTCCCTGCCTCGTGCAGTTAAGGCCCACCCACCCCGTATTGCACTGGCACTCTCCCGACGAGAGGCACCGCCCTTGGCCGTTGCATGGGGAGGCAGCGCCGCCAGGGCATTCATTTTCACACCTGCGCGCAATGCAGCCATGCGAGTGCTTGTGTGAGCGTATGTGTGTGTGTGTGTGTGTGTGTGTGTGTGTGTGTGTTGATGTCTTTTGTGTGTGATTGCTATAATCGGAATGATGCCTTCAGTGGCTGACAACCACTCACTCCTGGCTGATGATTATGATGATGCTCTATTACTACTACTAGTACTACTACTACTACTACTACAATGTGTGCACGACTGACATGGTTCCGAAGTAGCCGTTCTGGCACGTACAATTGCCCTGTGAATTGCACGTGTTGCTCGCCGTGCGGCCAAGACAGGGGCTGGAAGCTCCTCCCGGGCATTCGTAGCTGCAGCTAGTACCAAAATAGCCTCTATTGCACGTGCACGTCGAATCGGGGTGGCAAACGCCGTTTTCATTGCACGTGCCCCCCCCTGGGCAGTTGTGGTATTTGAACTGCTTTCCATTCGACGTGTAGTGGATGCCACCGTCGAGGGAAATCTGCCGGTCAAAGTGGATTGTTGTTCTTGTTGTTAGTAGAGAGAGGGAGAGAGAGAGAGAGAGAGAGAGAGAGAGAGCGAGAGAAAGAGTGTGTGTGTGTGGTGCGTGCAACGTATGTTCTTGGTGTCAATATGCCCCCCCCTCCCCCCCCTTTCCCATGTAAGTGTGCTAGCTGCTAACTTCGACTGCTACCTCCACAGCGACATCCCTTGTGTCGGCTGATTGGGGGGGGGACGTGCAACGAATCTCCCCACCGCTAATCATCTCTCCTGGCACCTAAATGTGCACTTCGTTATGTCTATGACCTATGTTCGCAGTCTATTTGTGGGGTATATAGTGTGTATCTGGGGGAAGGGGGGGGGGGGCGTTGGGATGGTAGAATAGTGGCAGAATACCTCCACAGCGCCAAATCTACATTTTATGTTCCCGATGTTCGAATATGTCCCCCCCTATATTTGTTGGTACATTCATCGTTGAGGTCGACACAGGAGATGGAGTACAGATCTAACAGCTCGGTTTCAATATAATTTATCAGGAACGAAAATTCTATATAAATAGCCGCCGCATACTTAAAGCCATCCGCAATTGATATAACAGAAGAGAGGGGTGGAATATCAGGTACCGAGACTTGCACCACAGTCCCGCCAGTGACGGGACCGTAGGTAGGGGAGAGCCCGCTCACATGATAAGTGATTAACGAGTCGCAGACTACTCTGTGGCACGTTTGACAA
The DNA here is from genome assembly GCA_000320545.1 of Bigelowiella natans CCMP2755. Taxonomy (NCBI): domain Eukaryota; phylum Cercozoa; class Chlorarachniophyceae; genus Bigelowiella; species Bigelowiella natans. Next base: position 15,463 of record ADNK01001477.1, on the reverse strand, counting down.
CATTCCTTGCAGCAATCGTGACCTGCCACGCAACCGAACGACGATGATACGAAGAACACACCGTTATGAGGTAATAACACGCTCGACGGAGGATTGGTGAGTTGTCTTCCTTATTGATATTACCGCAACAGTGACATCCTGGAGAACACCAGCAATGTCCGCAACCATTACAGTGGTGCCAGAAACGGCCTATGTTAGAAAACAACAGACCTTCCTTACTGCCTGCTGACTAAACAAGCTAAGAGGGGAAATGGCTGACCTTTGACGTGACAATCGCACTTATCGCAGCATCTGCCCGTAGTAAAAATAAATATGTATAGTAAGAGTTAACCAGCAATGATCGTCGAGTAAGCTCCTTCTTTGATTAGGCCAACACCTATAGCAATTGCAGCTGTAGTCCTCTGTCCTGTTCCTCACACAGAAGGAAGGGTCCTGTGGAGAATCTTGGGCACTCGCAAGAATAACCAAGTTACCCTTATCAATAAAAGGAGGTAAGGTGGCGACTGCCAAAGCCAGGATCGCCAGCTTTGGAATGGCAGAGGGAGAGCGATCGGAAGGCATTGGTAAGCCTATGATTCGATCGAACATTTGTACTCCTAAGTTTTATCTGCTTCAAATTCGGAATCATTTTCAACAAATTGCATCATATTTTTTGCCTCATTCTCATGATTTTTCTGTCGCAATAAGAGATTGAGAGGAAATTGATAGGTCGATGCACAAGGGGTGTCTTTCAAAGTCCTTCCTTCTTTCCTGTCATGAGAGCGAAGGATCTGTTTGCTTTGTCGCAGGAGAGAAAGCACAGGATTTCAGGATTTTAGGATTTCCTTTGTTACGGGAATGGGATTTCTCGAAGGAGAAAGGGAACATCGAACATCGAACATCGAACTTCGCATTGCTACAATACGAATTGGTTTTCCCTTCTTTTTGAGCTGCGAACTTGGAATACCGACGGCATCGTTGAGAAGTACGAAAACACCCACAAACAGCCTGCAACATGCTGCTAAACCACCCAAGAAAAGGTCTGTTGTTTTCAAATCGAGTCGTTGCTACCCGAAGCGAAAATAATGCTCGTTGAAACACTGGCGACAATAAAACATGATGTGTTCTCGGTGAAATATCCTGCATTTGAGATCCTTTGTCTCTTGTTGTAAGAGATTAGATCTGAACACAATCGGCATAATCCGAAGGCTCACGCTCTGGGGACCCAGCGATGGCCACCACCACCTTGGTATGTCCCCCCTTTTAGTAAGTGATGAATATCTCTCTATTGCCTTATTTGAATTTATGTATGTAAGTGTGTGTGTGTGTGTGTGTGTGTGTGTGTGTGTGTACGTGCCACTGATTAGGAAATCTCTCCCGTGTCGTTTCAAACAGGCATATACGTCGACTATGGACACCGGCATGTGGGAAGCTGCCGCGTGCTCAGACATCGAGCTGATCATGATGATGCCTCAGGATAATAGTAAACCCCACGAAGAAACAAACCATATCCTCTCCCCCCTTCGATGGAGACTAATACTCGCATTACTAAATCTACTACTGCTGCCGCTACTACCACTACTAACAGAGAACAAGAAGGATGTCGCTTCATGTGTGGAAGAGACACCGTTCGACTTGCTGGAACTGGTAATTGTTCACATACTTTGCGAAAGTGAGAGGCAGAAGGAGTAGTACAAAGGATAAAAGAGAAAGAGAAATGAAAAGGACGGGAAAAGAGACCTGAAGGGATGTGTGTGTGTGTGTGTGTGTGTGTGTGTGTGTGTGTTATATGGAATATATATGCTGCGTGTGTTGTATGTCCGTTGTATGACTGTGACGGTACTATATTTTACTTAGCTTCCTCCCAGCGCTCGAAAATACTCGAAGATTATCATCTACTTCTCCCTGTATGTGATGATGAGAACAGTGGCAACAAACTGCACCATTGGAATCCTATGTTTACATTTCTCTGTTCTTTATTGCCTGGCAGTTTTTCGTGATGTTTCCTGATCTTCTTCTGCACTTGATAAATGATCCAGCTACCTCGTGTGCGGTCCGGCATTGATCATGTGTAACAAGCACTTGGTGAAGGATATAGGTTTCAAGTTTCCGATGACGTTGTCCCTGTGGAGCCAGTTTGCAGGCACCCTTATTACAATGGCGACGGTGCACGTCGCAGGGGCTGAAATGCCCAACAAAGACAAGATCACATGGAGGCTGTTCCTTTTCCAGATCTTCCCTATCGGAGCTCTCATGGTGTGTGGATATCCCCCTGTGAATACTGATAAACTACTGTATATCTGACCACCAGCTAATGTATGAGGGAAAGAGGGTGTGAGAGGGGTCGGGTGGCAAGAGGAACGATGATGCTGAAACCCAAAGAAACGAATCGTTTGTTCCTCAATGGTTATAATCGCATATCTGGTGGTTGGTGGTTCATCAGGCCTTCAAGATGATTCTGGGCATGAAGGCCTTCCTCTACGTCACAGTCTCCTTTATCCAGGTGCTATTACCTTCCTGCTTCTATTCGTTACTATTTGCATGCTACCCTACAAAAAGACGAACGAATCAAATAACGAATGAACATGTCTTCAGGATGCTATGCACGTGTCGCCCGTCAGTTAACCGATCTTACATGTGATGCTTACATCAGATGTTCAAAGCTTTTGCCCCTGCTATCACACTGTTTATGCTCTTCGTTATGGGCGTTGAGACCCCTTCGCGGAAGGTAACCCTCTCCGTCCTGGCAATGTGTATGGGCATGTGCGTCACCGCGGCGGGAGAAGTTAATTTCTCGGTGATCGGCGTGGCGCTCATCTTCGGTGCGCAGGTAAATACTACGACATGCATGCAGCAAGCACATTCTCCATCGGCCGCAGCGGGTCGGTTATTTTTCATCATCTGAGGCGCCTGATATACCGGCGGCGTTCATTCGCCATCTGCAGGTCTCCGAAGCCATACGTCTCGTGCTGATGCAACGTTTCGTGAAAAGGCTAAAGTTCAAGGCCATTGAGCTGCAGTACTACCGTGCTCCGTGTGCTGCATTGACTCTCCTCGTTGCGGCCTTGTTCATGGAGGCTAATAAGATCTATGAAACCGGGTGTTTGTTGATTAGTTCGGAGAGCATCAATAACATCTGTACACTGGAATACCCATCCCCATGCTACGAATTCAATTTATTTACAAAAATTTATTGCGCGTCTTAAGCAGCCACCCCCCCCCCCCCTCTCTCCTTGTACTGACTAGTATGCTTTTATTAGGGCATTGACTCGGGTGTATGACAACTTTCACATCTTCCTTCTCCAAGCCTTCCTTGGGTACATGCACGCACGGCATTTTTTTGAATATCTTAGTGATAGTAAGTAAATTGCTTTGCATTGTGTAGTCGTGTGGCAGTAGTACTTTCTGGTGTTGCTCATTTGCTCTTGTGTGAAACAGATTTGCGGTCAACATCGTGAATACGCTGGTCATCAAGATCACTAACTCCGTCACTCTCAAGGTATTACTATGTGAATAATATTATGTGAGTGGAAGAAGGGATCTCCATGAGCTTATCAACATCAGAAGAAAACATGCAGACGATTAACCTATGCAAATCATCGAATTGTTGGATGTTCATTCAGGTGCTGGCGGTTGTGCGCAATGCATGTTTAGTTATCGTCAATATGATGTTTTTTGGAGAGGTCGTCACTGGAAGGCAATTTGCAGGATATGGTATATTTTAGAAATATATAGAACATACTCGCACCCATACGCATATGCGCAAACAAACATGCAAGTACACGACGCCGCATATAGTTTCATTAATTGAATTATTAACATTTCCACAACTTGCGTTACGAACACTAGGTGAGTATTATTTAAGTATTATATTTAAGTATATATCTTGTGGTTTGGGTTTGTAAGGTGTCCTCTTGATCGCCTTCGCTATGTTCCAAAAATTTCGTCGCGCAGAGGTTATAAATATAGCAGCAGTCACATCATATTTAGTCAGTGTGGGTCGTATTTCCTTGTCTTTGTTTACAAATGTGCAGTCACCTTTTTACCCCTTATCTTTTCTACTTCTTCTTCTTCTCTCTCTCTCTCTCTCTCTCTCTCTCTCTCTCTCTCTCTCCTCTATCTCTGTCTTTCTTTCTCCCATTATTCCTCGCTCTGCTGCTTTACGTGAATCTCTCGTTGCACTGTTGAAAACATCCATTTGCCAAGGCAATATTTTGCATTCTTTTTGCACTAAAAATCTGTTCGTCGTGCTTTACTTCTACTATCTTTCTACTGCTGCTTAGAGTGCGAAGGCAAAGAAAAATGATCACCAAAGGGCGTAATGGGGTTTTCTGCTTGTCGGAAGGATAATTTACTCTGAAGAGATTTAACGAATACTCTTAAAAAACAACAAGCAATCGAATATTTATGCATATATTCATATTTAGTTATAATTTCACATGTAGAGGGTAATTGCCGTGGCAGTTGTAGTAAGTGGAGCGGCGGTGTTTTGGTAGGTGATCAGTAGGCTTATTCACGGTTTGCATATGTGTGCTCAAATTTCCATTCAAAGCTATACATGTATGCATCAACATGTCAAACCTAACAATGCGATCAACAATAGTCTTACATGTGCATGTGTGCGAAATTTACAACTCACATCTACTAGATATTGCGCATGTGATTTATAGATTGTCTATATCTGGCCGCGCGGTAGCTGCAAATGAGCTTTGTTGCGCAATCAGACCACATGCTAGCATGTTATGATGTGAGGACCACCGAACGCTACCCATTTGCTTTGGCTCTAGGATTCTCTAGCTCTTTATTTTACCCGAGCAGATTGTCCATGCTAGCATGCGCACACAAAATCTGTTGAACAGTGAGACAGCACTTCATTTTGACTTTCTAGCTCTAGCTAGCTCAGAGCTAGCTAGCTAGCTCTGCAATTCATTTCAAATGCTCCACTAGTCTAGCGGCCTGCTCAGTCTCGAGGTACCGTGACGGCTCGTCGATCAAAATGAAATGTCCAATTAGCTGCAACAACGCACCGGCTAGCCGGCACAGCTGCATCCCATGGCTGTTCTTTTTGCATTCCACACCATGCACGCTGAAGCGCTGCGATGCAAGGATCAATGTCACCACCCAATTGCAGCACCACGTGCGAAACACACCTACATCCTCTAGTCCTGCGTGATGTGCTAGTGTGCACGCTGTCACACCAGCTAGCCAGCACGGGCAGCGCAATCGCACACGACGTGGTTACTAGCAGGTGCACGCATCGTCGATCACCGTGTCGCAATGTTCACAATGTTTGCAATCATTCCGTCGATGACCTTGGACCGCCCGAAGGATCTGGGCACTTGGAAGGGTTGATCAGCTTGGGCCCATGGGAGTTGATTGCAGAATGAGAGGTGAAGTTGGACTTCAGCACGGGCTAGCGAGCGCGGCCGTCTGCTGAACAACTTTGTTGGTGCAGAGGTCACAGGTGTCCGCGCTACCGCACGCGAAAAAACGGGGAAATCGGCCACCTCTCCAACCTTGACGGTCTGGGGGACTCCATCCAGCAGGTACTACGTCAGGTTTTTCACCATTGATTTTCGAATGGAATGTTGACCTTCAACGCAATGCTGCTCCCAAACGGCACCAACAGCAGCACCAAACGACAAAAATGAATGTCATCACGGTCAACGAAGCAGTGGGCTTTTGATGTCCGAGCTAAATCGAAGACTTGAAGGGACTGGCAAGAGAGGTGTGGAAGAAGAAAGGGCAGTAGTAGTAGTAGGAGGAGGAGGAGGAGGAGGAGGAGGAGGGGTTCACGCTTTCAATGGAAATTCGCCATGGATTTGACAAAGACGCGACTGAGCAGGTCTCCCTACCTCTCTCTCTTGTTGGTAACAAGAAATAACATAAATTCTAAGCAAGGATACGATGTTATTTCGACGTAAATATTCCTAAATTTGTCGATTTTCAAGCAAGGATGTTCTTCTGATGGAAATATTCCTGAATTTATCACAAATGAGGCCGCCTTCCTCCAAACCCCTCTTCGTCCTCCTCTCCTCACTCTGCTTCTTATTGCGTGCTGCACGCTGCGAATGTAAGTCCCTCCTTTTCCCAAAGATGAAAATGTCTTCCAATGTTGCGATTGATGCTACTAATTGTTCGAAATGATAGCTCGTTATGCGGTAAAGAGAAGCGGACGCACTAGTCGGAGTACCCCTCTTCTCCAATTCAAGCCAAGCCAGCATTTAAGGCACCCTCGAGGCACTCCATCGCATCACCAAGGAGTATTTCGCAAGTACGTAACCGTCTCTTGGTATTTTTCTTCCATAGAGCTACTGAAGTCCGCAGCTCGTACGCGTGGAGCTCGTCATATATAACCCGAAGTTGTTGCATTCTTTTTGCCCAGGGTACCTTTGTCTGCCTCCCTTGTCGACGCCTCAAACCCCTCATCTTCGAAACAAGATAAGAAGTACGATGATGAGCCGCTATTCAGATCCCGCGACAGAAAGGCCGAGTCGTCTTGGGGTCAGGTTGAATGCAGGAAGTTCAACACTTGGGCAGATAAGGAGGCGATGGTCAAGTGTGAGAAGGCGCTCGTCCAGATACCGCCGGGTGCAGAGCGTGGACTTTATGCCGAGGGTGCGTAATGTATAAGAATGACTATTCTCATCGTATCGATAAAAACCAAAAAATAGTAGATCAATTACACTTACAAAAAGTCAAAGCGAAAGGGGGAGGGGGGGGGTTCGAAGAGTGGAAGCCCGTTTGGATTTTCTCACGAATATATCCAAAACGTTAACTGTTGGAGGGCTTAGGAGAAGAGGGATGGAATTTTGCTTATCTAATAGCGCCGCATGATACGTGCAGATGATATTAGCACCGGAGATATGATCGTCTCCGTTCCAAGCCTTATGCTGCTTAAGGTTACGAATTCCCCAAAGGAAAAGTGCCCAACAAAAGGTTAGCAGCAAGTGGTTTTGCCAACATGTATGCGCATACGTGTGTGGCTACGCGTGCGCTCATTGTGTTTGGTCTTCTACTACTCAAACTATGCGTACAACTTACAGGCCTTGTCGATGAGGAGCTTTGGTCCTCCTCTCCATGGTAAGAATATTCGGGGGGGGGAAGATGGAGAGATAGGGACTGCTACTGAGAGAAAGGCTTTTATGGTTTCTGCAATTAATCTCCTATACAGATGCTACCTCCACACCGAGTAGATTGGATCTTGTTACGCTTAGTCCTGTCCTTTATCATTGTCCAATCCAGCCCATTTTCCCTTGCTTTTTCACCCAGTATCCTGCTTCTTCCTCACTTGCAAATGCTGTTTCTTACGAACAGGTACATCCGATTGGCATATCTGCTACTAGAAAAGGTAAAAATGGGATTTTGGTGATGGTGCGCTTTGACCAATACCGGTGTTACTTTGTTGCTGAGTGCACGCTTTTCTTCCTCGTCTGCAGGTGAAGCTGCAGCCCTCTGACTGGAAGCCATACATCAGCGCGCTCCCAGAGCGCTTTGAAACGCCAATTCACTGGAATCACGATCAACTGAAGGATCTTCATTATCCATACCTCCTCGAAAGGGTGCTTGCTACCACCACCACTACTACTACTACTACTATACAACTTATGCAGCGCGGAAGCTATCGATAAATCGCGCACCTAATATCCATCCGATTTCGCTATTTGGTCTCATCATTAGGTCGATCTTCAAAAGGCGGATCTTCGTCGCCGATGTGAGGCCTTTAAGAATGGAAAATCTGGGATTAGCCTCTCGGTAAGGAGAAGGAGTAGGGGGGGGGGGGGACGGGGGGGGGGGAAGAGAAGAGATAGGCCACCTACAACAACTACGATGACAATATCGTGACTATTGAACAGCTAATTAGTGAACGAATAGCAGGACGTTGCTAGTGATGATCCTTCCTCTTTGTCCCCTGCTGTTTACCGTGTGTACATCGTGGATATGAGAATCATAGTTATGCATTCTGCTTGCTAGTGTAACAGCG
>ADNK01001477.1:0-2500 GCA_000320545.1 Bigelowiella natans CCMP2755 | reverse complement strand
TGTAACCGTGACGAGAAAACTAAAGTGAAAGTATTCGTGGCGAGCGAGCACAGACCGTATCTGGCAGTGATTTTTGGAGTAGCTCCTTCGCATTCGCGAACCATAATGGGTAAAGCAGGGTTAGCCTTTTTCATCTCAGCGAAGTTCGATTTCACGAATTGCCTGAGAAAGGAGATAGAGCTGTGTCAACGCTTGCGCACCATCTAATGATTCTACTGGGAACGTAGTGTTGATTGGAATGGAAGGGCAGCTGAAATATGTATTCGGCTCATTATTCCATGACATCTCCCCACTGTACAAAATGGTTTTATTATTCCCCTTCTTTGCACTACCCTACCAACCTGAGTCCGGCACTCTTCGAGGAGGTTTGACAGAAATGGATGCGAAGCTCCTGAATGGCCTTGAATGCGAACCGAGACATGATGGTGAAACTATCACAGACAAATATGAGATAAATTATCAACAGTTGTTGGAATTTAAGATCCAGAAGATGCAAGGCCCCGCACGAATGACGGGGTGTGAGGATGGGCGCAAGCACGTTACGAAAAGCTTAAACTCTGCCAACCCATTCGAAACTAATTGCACTTTACTTATACGTAAACATAACTACTTTGAAACAACAAAGATATTTTTATTTTCCCTCTAAACCGACCCCTTCCCCCCCCCTGCCCCTGCCTGTGCCTGCCTAGCCTGCCCCTGCCTTACACCACCTCTACTAATTTACGAGGAATGGCAATCAAGGCTATTTCTACCAAAAAATGAATATTATCTTTGTCTTCTTGTAAAAAATTGAAGGGAATCTGCATCATATTCAGACTTTTCTCAATGCCAAAATAGGAAAGTTCTGTAAAATAATATATTAAATTTACTTTCTAAGACATGGATATTATTTTCATTCTGACGCTAATGGGATCATGATTTATCGCTGTTGGAAGCTCCTAGGTCTGATAATGGCTAGGCGCTTTTTATTTGGACGATTTCGGTCCACCTCATGACCGTGCGGCAACAAACGGGCAACAAATCTGCGGCCCTCATTCTCCCGTTCAGTCTTCATTTTTATACAGATAGTAATTAGCATATTTTCAGGTCAACTTTTGATCCTGTGCTGTCTTAGATGATTGGCGGATCCTGTTCGGGATAAAGTAGAATAAGCGTATATATTTCAGATGTTTTCCGTATATATATTTTGCCCACATTTCAACGAGCCTTGTCCCCTCCGCGGGCCCTCCGTGAGGGTCGATGCAAGGAGGTTACTATGCCCCGCGTGCTCCTGCTGTCTCTCCGTCGATACCCATGCTCCCAATGAATCCTATTCCCCGTCAGGTTGTGTAGTACTCAACTATCTATGCACTCTGCGTCGCAAAAATAGGACAGCAAACCGCTGGCACTTCTCAGAGGCTTCGAGCCATGGAGAGTTGACCTAGAGCACACACAGCATAGCATGAGCGTGTTTACTTACATTTAGATCATCGAGGTAAAGTTTCCAAAGGACAAGGCACTCAGGCGGAGGTTTGCTAAACCAAAAAACACGAATGGTCACCATCCCGCCCTCCTGCATTCCACAATGCGGAACAAACCGATGATCCCATTTTGATCAGGATCGACCTCGTCGCGCAGTATGTGGCGCAAAACGGGTACGCGTTTGAACGTGCTCTCAAGGAGCAGAAGAAAAACGACAAGGAATACGCGTTTTTGTTTCAAAAGAGCTCCAACCCAGGTGTGCACAACGACGAACCTGCCATGCACCTCACATCTTTCTTTTCAAGACGTCTCCATCCATCCTTCTAACCGTCTGCCATGTGCAATGGTCCCTTCTTAATCGTAGAGTGGCACATGTTTTATCGTTGGCGCAGCTTCTCTCTTGCAAACGGAGACTCGCTTGATGCCTACCGGACTATACCGTTTCAGATGGTTGTCGGAGGGCCTCAATGGGTATGTATGTACGCATCCAGCAGTGTCGCCGTTTTAAGCAGTACGTCATGAAATGAGAACGGCAGATCCACAAATATCTTGTATTAATAGACAACGACAGTAATGAATCGGCGCTGCTTCAATGCCCCTACTACTACTACCACTACTCCATTGAAGAACAAACCACATTCTCAGGTTCCTCCACGTGATGAGGGAAGCGATGATGACCATGACGATGTTGACGGCGGTCGCTCGAAAGGTAGGAGCTCGCTCATTTCCTGCTCTTCGTTATCATCACCGTCAACAACAACAATAGCCTCACTACCACGTCACTGTCTGTGCAATCTCGTAGTATGCTGCATGTGTATTTCTTTTTTATAGGCTGCTGCAGTCTCTCCTTCCTTTACTCTCTCTCTCGCTCTCTCTCTCTCTCTCTCTCTCTCTCTCTCTCTCTCTGTGTGTGTGAGTATATGTATGTGTCTGTCTTATAATAGAGAGGTACACAATAATTTTTTTTAAAGAAAAAAGAAAGACACACCTATGCACACAATTCACGGAGACAAACACCCGTTTATGAGCCACCCCCCCC
>ADNK01001479.1:0-27972 GCA_000320545.1 Bigelowiella natans CCMP2755 | reverse complement strand
CCCTGTGATGAAATGGTTTTGGTTGCCATCTCCAAACAAATTCTAATAACGCTAATACGTTGATGTCTGGTCCCATGATACGCTAGCACTGTGCATTTCCAATTCATACACACCTGAGGGATGCCAATAAACTAATTCGGTAGTTAGGGGAAGAGAATCTCCGATGTCTCTTAAGGGAAGTTTCGTTAACCGAGAAACGTTCAGAGTTTTCGCTGGTTCAGATCCAACCCGGGGGAATTTTGCAAAGTTATTCGCACTATCTTCTGAGCATTCGGCATCGCGATAATCCATTTGGACATAGGAACCAATTTATTTTTGGAAGGTAGGATTTGTTTTTGGGGGGGGGGATGATGAGCTCATGGAATTTTGTGCAATCGCGCGCAATTTAGTTATGTTCTTGAAAAGAATCTCTCAACGCAGAAACAGGAAAGCTGAGATGATGAGGCTTCGATCTCTTCTCCCTCCCGTCCTCCCCGCAAAATTGAAAACAAATCAACATGCCCTGGCCATTTCTCCTTGCGATTGTTGCTAAAGCATACTACTACTTTCTTCCTTGCTGCTATCACACCGCTGCTCTCTTTCTCTCTCTCTCTCTCTCTCTCTCTCTCTCTCTCTCTCTCTCTTTTACCTTTGACAGCATTCCTTCCGTTTCCACGATGAGGTCTTGCTTTGCCTTCTCCGCCTCTACCTCCACCAGCCGCCGCGCCCACTCGACGGTTGTGGACGAGGGGGGCGGGGGCGGGGGGGGAGGGTTCGCCGCAGATCCCGGTTGGGGCGGTTGCGGAGGAGCGGAAGGGCGGGGAAGAGGTGAAAAGGCACGGACGCGAGCATCGTGCGGTCGGTATTGGTCATGGAGAAATCTCCTTGGAGAGCTGCTTTGCTGTGCTCGGATGAGCGCCTCCTCTTTTACGTCAAACGAATGTTCATCTTCCCCGCCAAATATCTCCCCTCCCTGTCCGTCGCCTTCTTCCTGGATTCCCTCCTCGTCCTCCTCCCTCTCCCCTTCCTCCTCATCCTCCTCCGCAGCGGAACTGGCAGCAGCTTGGCTGGCAGACCCTGATAGGGCTAATCCACATCCAAGACATGCGCATTGAGGCCGCGCGTGTTCTCTCTCTCTCTCTCTCTCTCTCTCTCTCTCTCTCTCTCGATGAACTAGATGGTACATGGTTAACTAAATATCTTCTTCATACACGCTCATGGCTCGGCATTACACATTCTCTTCTAAAAAAAAAAATCCTTCCTTTGCAACCCACCAAGCCCCCCCCCCCCCCCCTCTAATACCAATATTCCTTCGCGTCATGACGTCCCAGTCAAGGTACATCGCGATCTTTTCGGAGCAGTTTTGCCAGACGTGTTGGATCTGGGGAGGAATGTGGTATTTTGAGCTGCGTGCGTCCGCTTGGGCCATGACAGCATGCTTGCGTATGTGCTCATTGTGAGTGAGAGGGGGGGAGGGAGAAAGCGCTCAAAGGTTGCTATGTTCGATTCTCCTATCTATCAGGGTACACAGGAAGTGACGGCACATCAATGATGACGATGATACTCTCCTTCTTCACGTATGTATGAGATTCCTCTCGCTAGCACCTGAAGCATGATCGTTTGTAGGCGCTGTCGCATCTCTTCCCGGCGAGTGAGGATGATGCCCCTCATCATCGATGGAGACTGCGATCCTGACCGTTGTCCACTGTCATTCACCGAGTCTTCGGTTTTCTTGCTAGCCCGACCTCCATCCAGAACCTCCTAGCACATAGTATACACACACACACACACACACACACACATATATATATATATATATATATATATATACATATGTATATATTAATTTATAAATATATTTTCATTTATTTTTGCATGTTTGTGAGCTTGATGTTCCATGAACTTATCTTCCTAAACACCATCGGCGCGTGCCACTACCGCGATATCACTATCACGGTCTCGCGCGTGCGTCCTCACCTTCTTCCGGGGGGTGGGGGCAGTGGCGGTGTCAAACTCCGACTCGCCGCTAATGTAGAACTTCTCCTCCTCGGCCCACTGCGCGAGAGCGCGCGCCTCATCTAGGGAGAAGCAAACACATTCCGGGGGGAAGGGGGGGGGGTAGAGAATCGGTCAGCAACGAGAACATTACGCATTGAGTCGAGGAAGGAATTCATATCGATGGAGAGCTGATGATTTAGAGTCGCTGCTAAGCCGTTGTGGTGAGCACTCGCTTTTTGGTATTGAAATGATCGGCTTATCATCACCATCATCGTCCCCATTATCATCATCATCATCACCACCACAGTTATTATCGTTGTTGCTTTCCTAGCCTCAAGGTGTTTTCCTTTTCTCACATAATCACAACATACTTACTCAGTTTCTCATCAGATGTGGCCTTCGCACTGTCGTAAAATTGAAAGGCCTAGATAGGGATGGAATGGAAGAAGATAAGGGAGGGAGAAGAGGGGGGGGGGTAGGAGGAGGAGAATAGTTTCTCAAAAGCGAGGCAAACAGCCTGGGAATAACAAACGGGGATCTCCATCAAATACACAGCGGAAGAACTATTCGAAAGCCTCTCTGCTAGCACCTGTGTGCGGTTGATGATGTCATGGATCGACGTGAGCATCTCCTTTTGTCGGTCCTCTTCCTCCTTCACAAGACTCTGGCAAGTACAGCAAGCAACCGATAAGTAATGAGCAGAGATCTCGTTGAGACCGTACGAGAGCGATTTAGAAACTGTTAAGTCCCGCGTCAGTCGCACGCATGCTTTCAGTCTGCGGTGCAGCTCAAAGAAAGGCCTCCTTCCCTCTAATGCTACCTAAGATAACTCTCCTGGCGAGCGCGAAAATGCAAAATCCCGAAAACAAAAAAGGGTCCGCATGCATTCCACAACGATTAAACACAACACTGAAGCTTCCCACAAGAACAATCCAGCTGTTTCAGGGGATATACCCACCAACGATGGTGACTTAAAAAGACGCTACAAAGACGCAAAAAATGGTCGCCAAGAATGGCTGCGCATCATCATGAACGCTGGGATCTGTTTTGGTTTCGAAAGTCCCTAGAATGGCGGACGAGCAGCACCTCAAACGACTCGATTTCCCCCACAAGATCACCCCCGCTCATCGAGAGAGCGCCAGAAGCTTAAGAAATACCAAAAACCATATGCAGAGAAACGAGATCAAAGACATTCGCATAGATAAACACACGCACATACGCACAAATACACACACACACACACACACATATATATATATATATATATATATATAATATAGCCTATAACTCTCACAGCATGTAATCTCCAACTCCCAGCACCTTCCCCCCCCCCCTCTCCCCTTCTATAATGAAAGTAAACCAAATCGACCCATCTCGCATTTTGGCCGAGATCCATCTTTCAAATCTCACCTTCATCGCCTTGCTGGTCTTCGCAGTCGCCATATTCGTTTTCCTCCCCCCCCTCCTCCTCTTCCTCCTCCCCCCCTTGAAGATACATACGCCGCCGACGCTCGAGCTCCGAGGGGCCGAACAGCCGCGTCCTCAGAAAGCGAAGGGGCTTGGTGATACGACCTAAGGTTCAGCAAATACAGCGGTTGGAATAGCAATAACGACTCGGCACACTTTGACACATGACAGAAGGGAGAGCGGCAAGGTTTTCGAATGAACCTCGCCCCAGTCTCTCTCCCGGGGTATTTAGCTGACGGGGCGGTTATGCTTGCGACATCTCTCCTTTGCTACCAAACGCTCTATATGGTACTCACGTGTGAGATTTTTCGAGAGATCGAGGCATGAGCGTACAAGTCCCTTCGCGTCGTCAGGCCTTGCTACAGCCAGAACGATGAGGTAGTTAACGCTCTTCACCGTCTACGTGATAAGATAGGTGGGGGGGGAGGGGAGAGAGAAGGTGGAGACAATAACAATTAATTTCTTCGTTTTAATTTATGATTCATTTTCTCAAATCCAATCACTGGAAGCTGCAAGCGTGCTCACACACACACACAAGCCCAACATACTGTGTTATATATATATATATATATATATATATAATATTCTAATTATCTTCACTTCCCTCTCGCAAACATTACCGGACGCGTTTCCTCAAAATTCCAGAGGTGATGTGCAAGGTCAGTCGCTGAGAGGGGGGTGGGGGGGCGGATAAGGAGAAAGTGGAGTTGCGAGCGATTATTATATTTATCAATACACCTAAACCTAATCATCATTATTCTGGTGTGGTGGAAGCTAACTGCATATGAGGCAGGGCGATTCGTACACTACCCCTTTGCAGCGTCCAGCTCGCAGCTTTGAGCAAACTGGAGGGGTTTCGGCCTTCCTCTCCTTGCCCTTGTGACTGTGGCATCACCGGAGTCGCAGTCTCAGCCGTCGTCATCTGACATGCGGCGCATTAGTTGGACGGGGAGTTTCGAAGATTACTCGTGGATGACTCTGTGATGTAGCTGAACACCTTCTTTCACTACGGTGTTTGTCTTTTGTGATGAGGTGATTTGGAAATATCTAAAATCTCCAATTCGAAACCAGATTATCGTCTCAAAAGTGCCTATCACTAGTGCCAGGGGGCCCGCCTTACTAAGTTATAATCCTGCATGCTTCTATACCGCAGTCATTATTTGCTGCTGATGCCTATATTGTTTGTGTGTGTGTGTGAGAGTGAGGTGCGTGTGTTCGCGGCACCTGAAAAGATGCGTCCGACGCTGTGCTCATGTCTTGGAACTTGAATTGTTGGTCATTTACCACACCTTTCTTCTCGATTGCTGCTTCTGAGGAGCGATCTATATTGCAGGAAAGGGCGTTGAGTGCGATTAGGCCGAGCGCATCAGTGTGTGTAGTGTCTCAATGAGGAAAAATTAGGGAAGCAAACGACGCGTGCGCTATTTGAAGCAGAATTTGGAAGTTTATTTCAATTGATTTTCGACCATGAATTAGTGAATCGAAAATAGCGCAAGCATTAGCCTAAACTACCGACCTTTGCTCAGACTCCAGCTGAGTTTGAGCCTGCTTTCGTGGGCATATCTTCATAAATACACGCGAAGTATGGTGATCGTTCGTCAGGTAGCATTTACAGTGCAACGTGCTTGTGTGTCAAACTTGAGTTTGGTCGAAAAATTCCGTTTCATGCAAAAATTCAATCTCTATTCGTAGGGAAAACGGCTGTGGTATACGCTAATGTGGTTCTAGAGAATCACATGGGGGTGGCTATTACCTATGATTGCTCGATGTCCCGACTAGTATCAATATGGTCGCAGCAAGTCCGATGGCTACACATCTGCATCGTCCGGGATTCAATGCCCGCATACCCTCCCCCCCTTCCTGAGTAACGAATTCGCACTGGAGAACACCAAACGGTGATATCAGAGACGACGGTGGTGGCACCCCTTCCCGGTGGTCTCTTAACCCTCTTCGATTCGTCTATTCGATTGAAGGTCGATTATATGGCAGTACTCTCGTGTCGTGTGCATCAAAATTCAAAAATACCTTGAGCGGAGAAGGATGATAGGGCCGGTGGGGGGTCCTCACGTTCACGTGTCTCGTCTGATACAAGTTTCAGACATAAAAGCTCCACAGTTCAAGCACGATTTCCACTCAAAATGATGCAATTATTATGTGCGACAACGTGTTTATCAAAATCAAGAGACGGTTCTGCTGCTTTTAGAACATGGCAGCAAGTTCGGCTGCTCCCAGTGATGTGAATTCTCAGTAGATAACATTTTACCCCGATAATATCATAAAGTATACCATCCTTTTTGCTGCGCGACATCGATCGGCTTCTGAATCCTTCTTCGAAATCCCCGTTAGTTAAGAATTCAACCCAACAATAACCAGGGATTTGCTCTTCTTTAATTGTGCAATGGGGATATTTTTCGATAGAGAAAATCCTCCCTGTCGCGATACAAGAATGTATGGGATTTTAATCGACTTTTTGAAAAGCTCCAGAGATACAAAGAGGTTCTGATTGGAGAAAGTAGAGGCAAACGGGGGGGGGGAAGGCAGGAGGGATCTGAGAACAGCGGTTTGGTATAATGTCTCTTGATGTTGGCTTTCATATTTCTGAAGGGATAGATTCCATACACGCTGCTGGTGGTGCTGTGCGACGTGGCAAACGAGTGTTTGATGGGGTTTTGATGTATTCATCAAGGTACACATACGAGCTTGACGATTATCTCTTCCGGGTTCCAGAATAGAGGCTGGCCAGAACGAAACATCTCCGCTTCTCGCCAGGCTTACATTCTCCTTATACTGTGTTCCAGAAGTCGACCACCAGTCTGAGCATGAACGCCAACGCGAGTGAGTTCATCCCAGGGTCATCGCGGCAATCCCCCGACCTGGCACCAGCCGAAGAAGGGACGGGTGGGGACAGTAGTCAGTCGATCGAATACGTAGGTGTGATGTTTGAGAGGATCGAGACGCCCGCCGACGAGATGAAATCGGAGCGTTCTCAGCAACCGCAAGTGCGAGCACAGCAGTATCCGGCGGGTACAGTAAGCACCACGTTAGGTCCTTCATATGAATTTCCCACGTCGATTAGCTCTTGAAACTTGGAGGGGACGGGGGAAGGGGGGGGGGGGGGGTTCCTTCCTACAAAATTTAGCTTTGCTTCGCGTCGCTCGCTAGATCTCTGATGCATGTTCTTGTAAAGGCTCGTACCGTGGAAGAGGAAGCCGCGGCGGGAGAGGTGACCGCCATTTTTCATAGCTACGGTTCTGATTTAAAAAAAACAAACAAACACGCATTGGAATGGAATGGAGGGGTGAGAGGATAGGGAGGATACATGGGGCATTTGGGTGTACCTGCCCATGGTGGTCGTTCGAAACCAGAATGCGGTGACTTTTTTAACATGCAAAAAACACCGCCATTTCGCCGCCATTCATTCATTCGTTCATCGCCAGGGTCCTCTTCTCGTGGGAGACGGGGAGGTCGACAAGGTGGATAAAATGATGCATAAAATACAATTTTGCAGTGGTGGTAGTAGCAGTAGGAGCAGCAACAACAGCAGTAGCAGCACACGATTCTTTGAGATGTTGGAAGTACCCTAAATAGTAGTAGTAATCAAGGGGGATTGTGGTTGCAGTGCGTCATAACCAAACATCCTTTTCCCCATCCCCCTCCCCTTACCCCCCTATTTGCCTCTGCAATCTGTGGACTTGGAACGGACACGATCAGGAAGCTTCGGAGGATCGCAATTTGGGAAGAAAGCAAGCGCATACGCGGTATATATTTCTTGCTGATGTCCAAGCTGCGTATCATCGTAACAATATGGAGGGCCGAATGACACGGCGCGTCCTTTCGCGTACACGCACACACTCGCACGAATTCGTACGTACATGCGATTTCTTACGTTAGATCGACTGCGAGATGATCGAGGTGTACATGCCGGATGGGAACCTACAAAGGGTACTGTTTTGCACGCCGCCGGCCGCTCTCCGTTGTGTCCTCCCTGTTATATGACGAAAAGGCGCATTATTACAGCCATGCACAAACGACAACGCATAAATGGTTTGTATCCTAATATGCGCATAGGCCGTTGTTTCCATCGGAGTCGTGGACGTCAGCATGGAGGTCATTCTCTATGCAAGAGTGCGGAAACCGGCAAATTCGGTATTGTGAGTCAAGTATAGACGATATATATATATATATATATATATATATATATTAATGCGATGATGTTGCCTCTCCCCTCCGCTTTTCAGGTGGTTGTCAACGATACATTCGTGAAGACTGCAGGAGGACTCAGTGCGGATTATGACAAGGTACATCGAGCATGCGCGCGTGTGTGCTTGTGTGCGTACGTGTTTGTGCGTTGAAAACTCCGCATTCCTGCAACAAGAGGAATCTGATTCACATCGCTATCTTCGCAGTAGTAGCAGCAGCAGCAGCAGCAGCAGCAGCAGCCATCGTCGTTATCGTTGTCGTTGTGGTTGCCTTCTTTGATTCCCTGGGACGATGGGGCCCTCCCCTGCGGTGGCCCTTTGAGATGTGAGATCTGATCTGATAAAATCATCGTTCCCTTTGCACGCCGTTGTGTCTTCCCACGTCTCCTCAGGGACTGTCAATATTCAGCGCCCGAGAGCTGATTCAGCGCCTTGTGCAGGTTATCATCCCCCGTGTTAATACGCGCAAGGAGGAATAAGATGCATCTTACACGAACACATCCGAGATGGAGAACAGCGAAGAGAGTGTGAAACGAGTTCCTCCCCCCTCCCTCTCTTTGCTTTGTCTTATATCGTACCATAGGAGGGGGCTATCATGGTAGGCTGGCAAATCGACAATGATTTAAAGGCGCTTGGAATGGATAAGGTCCTACTTGAAAAGGATTCTGATTGAGTTGCCGTTGTTGATGATGAGGATGATGATGATGAAAATAATAATGATAATGGTGGTGATGCGGGCGGGGAAGGGTGGGGGGCTTTTGCATCCGCTCAAGCAAGCTCCTACAACTCACACAATCCTCGCATCGTGTTTGCACAGGTTGGGCCCTCCCTCCCTCCTTCTTTCATCTCACCACCTAGTTCATGACCCCGGAAAAGGGACCAAAACCCAAGGTTTAAAAACTTAGAAAAGGCCCCCGGGGGTGTTGGGGGGGGGGGGACGATGTGTGATTTATGATCATTGCAAACACTGCGTCTACTCTCGATTCCTAGACTTGCATCATGAGAAAGATATCCACTTCCATGGTCGCGAGTGCATAAGTTGCTTGGCGCAAACGCGCTTTTGCATTCCTGTTTATTCTCTTCCCCGCCAGCTGATAGAGGCGTACCGCACGGTTTTCCGGAGGAACTTCGCCGCGCACAACGCTGGCGACGATGCGAAGGTCACGATGGAGCTGTATCACTACTGGAACGAAGCTGCGAAAGGAAAGGTATGTAGTCGAAGAGGGCGGAATCGACTAGGTGAGGGGAGAGCGTTATATATTCTCTCCTCAGCCGTCTGCTTCCCCCCCCTCCCCCCCTTACCCTAGCTTCAAATAAATTGAAATGCTATTTTCTGTGTGTCTTTGTGTTCGAGAGCAGAAGGCAGAGAGCGCTTTTCGTCTGCTGCTTCTCCCCCTTTTGTGTGCTTGCGCGCGCGAGCGCGCGTGTGTTTTATTGCTTGTTTTCTGCCGTTATCGCATCAAGTTGTTCGCCATGGGCTGATAACTGTTGTTTCTTCGTTTGCTTTCCATATTCACTCGCAGATCGTGAAGATAGACCTCAACTTTTATTGCATAACCTGGCACTACTTTAAGGTAGTTCAGCCTTAGTTGAGTAGGACAGAAAACAGACAAACGCGTAGGATGTACTTATCTCGCTCTCCTCCAAGCCCTCTGAGAAAATCCCCCCCCCTCACACACACACGCCTTCAGCTCTCGAGCACGGGGCTGTCCCGAGGCGACGTGCTGTGGCAGTTTCTGCGGCCGAGGACCAACGACAGAGAAGTTGTTTTAGAAGAGGACGATGGTGAGTCAGTAATAAGAAGAAAGAAGGGAGGGAGAATTAAGATAACAATTACATAGGCTACTGTGATATCGGGCCTAACGTGCAGCTGGGCTTTTCGCTTCTGATGTATTTCTATTCTCTTTCCTCCCCCCCCCCTTCCCCTCCTCCATACTTGAAACATCGCATCCAGGAAAGAACGCTTATAAGCTAAAGTTTCGACAAAAAGCTGATAGGGACGCGTACATGCTGCTGATCAAAAGACGCCTCGAGGAGAACAACATCCATCCCCAGGGAAAACCCCAGCGGGTAGTTATGTGACGCAACATGCACATGGAAACGCACCTGGCTTGCGACAATAGGATCGTGTCACCCCAAATGTGTACACAATTTCTCCTGAAGAGGACGAGAACATAGAATCCGAAAGCGGAGGACGCTTTGCTCTTTCTCACTATTTTTCTTTCTTTTCCGTTGAGAGAGTTCTCCAATGAGCTGCGTTTTCTCATCCATTCACTCGCTGATGCATCGATCGTATGCAGGTTGCAGGCGGAAGAGGCACAGAGATGAATTTTGGGTTCTTTCGCTCGCATCTGTACGAAATAGTACGATGATTGAGGCAAGGGCGCTGCGTTTTGCTTGGTCTAGCTGCACTGGCTAGGTTACAAATCATAGACAACACAAAATAGCAAGTTCCACAAGCGCATTAGGTCATCTAGCCGGCATGTTCCCACAGGCGGACTGATTCTATGCGCAGCACGTACGCACGTTGACACAAACATGACAGTCTCTATGGTCTCTTGCGCAGCACTTCAAAAATCACATGCACATGGAAGTATACTGTCCCGCATGGCGCATTAGCCGCCGCTTTGAATGGATGCAGCCTGGGACCACCTTGCTAGTTTGAGAAAATTTCGATCATTCATCACATACCTATCTAGCTATCTGATACTTACTCAACTATACATGTAGTAGCATGACAGCAGATGTGCGTATGTGGCGAATGCATTTAAATGTTTTAGTGTTGTTCGCATGTGCCTGCCCAGCTAGCCAGGAGATACGTTTCAATTACTTTTATTTTTCAATCTTCTTCCTGAGTTTTTGCCTCTTACTCCTTTTGTTCTTTCCTTTTCTTTTCTCAACCCTCCTCCTCGCTTCCACCCCTGCTTTCGGGTCCCTGTTTCTCTTTTTCCCCTTGTACACCCCCCCTCCCCCATCCGCATCGGCAAGGCCCCTGCCCTCTAGCTTCCTCCTCAGCTTGGCACCGGGTGTTGGATGTGCCTCTGCCATAGCAGCGCGCAAGTCTCTTTCGGCGTCATCTGTGAAGCTCCACGCCTCCCTCGCCGAGGTAGTTTGCAAGACGAAGATGGCGGTGTCGTAGGGGCTTTCCCGGTATCGATCTCGGCGCTGGTGCTGCGCCCCATCGCAGAACCCATGATCGTCCCTCGCGACGAGAAGCTTCTTGCTCAGGAAGCTGGAGGAAGACATCTTTTTCCAAGAGGGCTCATCCGTCCATCCGGGGACAATTACTACAAAGGACAATCTACGGCTGCTGCTCTCTGCTTTTGCGAGCATTCGATGCATTTTGTCGGCCATGGCAGTCATAACTTCGCTGATGAATGGCGGGTTCGCCTCGAAAGATCCCTCCACTGACCCGTCCTCCGGAAGGGTGAAGAAGCTGCCTAAGCTACCTGAGACGTACATAGGAGAAGAATATTCGGTGATGGCGTGGACCGAGTGATGCGTGGATGATTAGACGCTTGCACAAGTGCTTTGAAATCGTATGACGGTAACATGAAAAACCACATGGTTGCTACGAATCCTACTACTCCCTCCTACCATTCCTACAAGAACAACTACTTCTCATCACTACCGAATGGGACATCTGTGTCAGGAAATGCGCTGCAGAACCGAGGGAAGTATGCGTTCAGAGGGCTCGCAAAGCACTCAAAGTTGACTGACAGATGCTTTCGTAGCACTTCAAATGCGGTCTCGTTTAACGCGGCCTGGAAGCCATGCCCCGAGAGCGCGTGATAGCGGGCGAGCAGCCTGAATAGCGACTCCTCGAAACGTGCTTTTTGAGTCGGCGAGCGGGGCGTCGATGAAGATGTGTTCGCAGAGTTTTCACTAGAACCTGCAGCTTTGATGGCGGAGCCCCCGAACCTCTTGAAGAGAGAAGCTAGTTTGTTGTAGTGAGGAATTCCCAGCTTGAGGAGGAGCTTTGGCCGATGCCTCGAGACCACGTCTACAGTGTGCTTATGCCTCCGGATGGTCACCCCTCCCGCATCACCCCTGGCGTCCTGCTTCTTCGCGCACTTTCGAATTGCTTTGCAGGCAGCAACAGCTTCCTTGGACAAGCAGCGGACGATGCGAACGGCCTTTTCGCTGGGAATTCCTGCTCGGGTGAGGTCTCCAACCAGGCCAAGATCCTCAAATCTCTCTGAGGGGATGAGATACTCACGAATCCCATCGATCTTGGAAGGGCTCGACGATTCCCCATTCCTCTTCGCGGCGTTCTCCGTTTTCTTGCTAAGCCTCTGCAGCTGTTTCCGGATGTTAAGGCTATTCCTTAGCATTCCGCGCGAAATCCACCTATCGAACGCCATGATGGGGGGCGCTGACCCGCCGATAGTCGTGCAGAGCTTCTTCAGCCTCTTTCGTAAGTTCCATACGCAGCTTACCCGCGTGCACTCTTCCAACGCTCCGCTCGGGCGGCAATGTATATGGGACGTAAGGAACCTTTCGCTCATCGACGACGCGCATTTCACCTCTGGGTTCCAGATCGTTGAGAGACGATTGCAGGAGCTTTTTCCAGGTTGTGCCGCCGCTTCCTTGCCAACGCCGATAGGCAGTTCTGCTGTCGTTTCATGCAGCGGGCGAGTGAGATTTTTCGGAGTATTTAGGGCCTTTGCCGAGGCAGTTGTCGGTGGGTCGGCAGATGAGCTGCCGTCGGGTGTCGCACGGCTTGCGCCGGTTTCAACTCCGCGCCATCGCCATTTGAGCTCGCTCGAGAATTGCCGGTAAAGGTTTATCTTCCCAGCTCTGATCTTTGCGGCCACAGAGAGCAGACCTCTGGCTCGCAGGTGCGAAATCCACTCGGCGCGTAAACGGTTGCTGTCGCCGCACGCCAAGCTGCAGGCGCAAACCATCCGCGTGAAAGCGCATCGGCGCATGGGCGCACTCTTAGCCCCGAGCGGAGCGGCGCAGTTTGAACAGGTGATGCCAGAGTGTGCTAAGCCGCCTTCTTTGTGGTCGCCATCTATGCTCGCCTTTCCTTTCCGATGCCAGCACGTCATCTGATATGCTGTGTTGCCGAAGTTGGGAAGCGGCAAGGTCCTTTTGAGGATGAAGCTTCTCAGCAAGGCATGCTCGAATCGTAGGGTGCCGGTCGTGCCCTGGAACTCGCCTACATACACGATGTCTGAGCCCTGGAAGTTTTGAAGAGCCTGTCGGAAGAGCAACAAATGCAAAATCACTCGCTCAGCAGCTTTATCAAGCACTTGTATATGTGTGTAAAAGGAAGGGGGGGGGGGGGGGGGGGGTTAGGAGAGAGCATTGTCTATTATCTCAATAAAATCCATGTCGTCACCTCTTCCGCCATATCCGAGTCAGGAGGTGGGTAGCACAGGAACAACACCTGTGGCGACCGCGAGGGCGCGTGCAACCTCCTCAGAGAGCCAGCGTCGCCAGCATCTACGTGTGTAAATGCAGGAACATTGCCGTGATACTCGTTGTACTGCCCCGCAGCCCTCTTCTTAAACTTGCCCTTCTTTCTCTTCGCCTTCGCCTTTGGCAAAGCGGACGTGGGCTTAACATCCAATGCAACCACCTCCGGCCTCGGACGTCGTTTTCCATTGGCCTTTGTTCTGTTTTGCACGGCCGCCTCGCGAAGTAGCCATGACCAGTACCCTGTTCCCGCCCCTATCTCCACAATCTTGCCTCCGTCTGAATTCTGTTTGGGGAGAGCCCCTTCGTGCGCTGCCAGATCAAGGATGGCGGCTATTGCTTCTCTTGTGGGAACTGCGAACGCGTAGATTCGCGCTATCCAGTCACGAACGTCCCTAAACACACAGAGCGGCAGTGTTTTAACGAAATCGAAGTTGCCAACAAAAGATAAATCATAGCCAAAAAAAGAATGCGTGGTAGAATCCGTAGCTGCTCGAGGTTGTCTCACCTCCATTTTTCCAGTATTCTCCAACACTTGGGCGGACTTCCTTGACCGACCCAGTCTGCGCAAACCTTCTCAGGAACCTTTCGTAGGAAGTTCGTCGTGCTTGAAAATACGTGCGAGGTCTCTTCCATCCTCGCAGCCCATACTCTGAGCAACGGGTTGTTTGCCCGGGCCGAATCTTTCACGATACGGCTTTTCTCCTTTAGCCGGGCTGCTTCAGCTAAGAAGCCTCTTATCCTTCCTCCGATAATGGTGTTCACGTTGGATTCGAGGGTTTTTTGCGTGTCTCTCTTGGAGCCTCCGCCTTTCGCAGGGCAGTGCAGTGACGCGAGCAACTCAAAATGACTTGGCGGTGCCAAGACTCCTGGGACAAGTCGGCGGCCGCCGTGAGATATCAAGTAGAAGTACATCATCAGGTAAGCTTCATCAAGCTCGCACATGGCATCAATGCGACTTTCGCTGAACAAAGGCTTTCCGCCCTGCGGGTGGTTTCGATCCCCGCACACGCGCTCGCCAGCTCGATGCACGTGCTTGAGAAGATTCTGGGAGATAGTAGCCCAGACAGACCCTCTTTTATTTACTTTCCTGAGGAGGGAGCATAGTTGGGTGGCAAATACCATAAGCCAAGCCTGGGGAAGATGCAAACTGAGCGTTATTCGCATTGCAAGCAGGAGATAGTAGATGGGCATGCTATTGCCGCCGCTGTTGCTGCTGGGAGAGTCCGATACAGTAACTTCGATGCCGTGTCGCGAAGCTTCGCGAAGCCCGCTAATTTCACCTGCATATGCCTCCGAGTCGCACCCTGTCGCACCCCTGGTAAAACTTATTCGCAGGATCTGGTCGAGGGCAGGGCGATAGCCCTCTTGGAAGAAAGTCTGAAGATCTAGGTGAGAGGATGGTGGCATCTTCTACTCAATCGCACGGGCTCAAACGGGCTGATTTATCTTCGTCGCTAATGGTTGGTGATGGGTGACATGCGTGGGGGGCTAGAGACACGTTCTAGCCAACAAACCCCCGCCTCAACGCTGTGGACATCGGGCCGGCGCCGTCAGAGGAGAAGATTTGTACGGAGATCTCTCTGAAATATCACGGAAATACTTTGTCCGATATAATCCGGTAGTTACGGGATAATTTCTCAACTTTCTTCCTGTGTACGACAACACAATAATGTAGTCGCAGACCGAAAAAAAAGGCGTTTTTAGACCGAGTAAGATGGGTATCCGCCTGCACTGATGTTTGTGAGGTAATTCATTCCTACGTCAACGAGTTTGTCCTAGACGCAGGATAAATTTCGCCTATATTTTGTTTTTTTTTAAGGATTCCATGAGAAAAAGCTGTTTTCAAAAGAATCTGCAGCTTGCTGCCTGCCGATGCAGAATCAACCTCGTCGTGATGAGGAGGCACCACCATCACCACCACCACCATTGCACCCTATCATTCCACTCCCTCCTCTTTCTTTTTTTAGTGGCTTTGATTTCCACGCATATTTTTGCAAGCCGTTCTGCAAACCCCTGGATGTGGGCAGTGTTACAAAGGAGCGCCACGAACAGATGCGCCCCAGTCTTCCGCAGCACACGATTAAAATCCCTCTTGTGCCGGAGGAGGTTTCCACGTTGTGCAGTAGAGAAAAAACCTTCTATGAGTTTCTCAGCTGCTGAGAGAGAGATGAGAAGCGCAGGGTTGGAAGATGGTATGGAACACACGGATCTTGAATTGGACGATTTGGTGATGGATCCTGAATGGGAGGAATATCGGTCGTCGAGCACCTTAGACCTTCGAGCGTTCCAAATTTTAGATATCCTTCTCTGCATTTATTATTTTTCTGATTTTGTTGATGAGTTCTATGTATGCATGTATACATATATATATATATATATATATATATATATATATTGTCCCTCAACAACGTTCGCCGAACAATCAGAGATCATCACTTCGATTTCGTTGCGTTACCCCCGTCATCATTCCAACAGCAGGCTGAATCATGAAATTTTCGTTGTATAACAAATTTGGATATAATGCTTAGATTTGCTGGGACGGAGCAGCTATTTGGGTCAGAGGCGCTGAGGCACTTCAAAGCCGCACATGTTTGTGTGATTGGAATTGGCGGTGTGGGAAGCTGGGCAGTTGAGGCCCTAGCCAGATCAGGGGTACGTCACATTTCTAGAATTTCCACATTTAAAGAATCAAACCGCGCACTAATGGAGAGAAATTTTGCAACGATGGACTGCGAAGTAGGCATTTTGTTCATCACTCACAGCTTCTGCATGGATATCAATGTTTAGGTTGGAAAGCTGACATTGGTGGACATGGATGATGTGTGCATCACGAATATGAATCGTCAGCTACACGCCCTCCAGCCACTAATCGGAAGGTCGCAGCGACAACTCAGTTCGTAGTCAATTAATGGGGGTCTATTGTATGAAATTCTAACACATGATGGCCGTGTGCACCGTTGCAGGCAGAAGATTGACGTGATGGCGGAGCGTATGCGGCAAATCAATCCAAACATCGAGATCGAAATCGTAAGTGAGTATTTCATGAATTCTACTGCTGAAAGAATCCTAGGAACACTCAACGGCCTCGCAGCTCCTGCAGAGAAATCCAGGTAAGCACGATGCTAGTCGATAGGTGACCATCACCTTTAAATTATAAGTGATTCTCCAAGTTTTCGTAACTATTTGCTTTCGCATACTAATACCAGCGTATTTGCGAACACTGCCAGGTATTCTGTGATCATCGATACAATAGGCGACGCAAAGTACAAGGCAGATTTGATATATCATGCGAGCTCTCGGAACGTTCCCGTCATCAGCGTAGGCTCTGTTAGCGGTTTGACTATAAATAAACCATTACACTGGTTCTAACTTTAAAACACCAAAAGCTCATATTTGCGCATGTACATATAACACACATACATACACACACGTACAAGTAATGTACTAGTAAAACTGATTTGGACAAGGGAAGTTTATTCACCCCCCACCACTTCTATTAAAAAGGGCGGAACGACACTACCCAGATTGCTAAAGGACCGCTCTCTCTTGCAACAAATGATCCGGTATCAATGCGCATCGTGCGGATTTCTTTGTGTACGAATCGTTTGAATCACCATCGGATCTCTTAAGTATTATTAACCCTGAAAAAGAAAATATAACAATTCACGCCGTCCAACACACGGTTTGCAAATATCTGTATTTGCGATTGTAATGTTACTATAGCATGGATACCCAAAGCTCTCATACGAGTTGACAATCCGTGCCTTGTACCACCGAACAGCTACTAGACGCCGTCAAGAACCGGCTTCGTGATACATATGGCTATGAAATAGGGGAGGATAGCGCCAATGGCGCCTTAAGTGCCCGTTGTGTTACTTGCGTCTACTCCCGCGAGCCGCATCCATCAACCACTGGTATAGATGTTCCACAGTTCGATTGAGAAAGCTAAGAGCATTGGTTTTTCATTCGTGCGCATATCACGGCCATCAACTAATATATTTTGGGTCTATGTGCAATATAGATAGATCGCCATCGGGAGTCTGGGCTATGTAACAACGAATATCATAAGAGTTATCGCGTTAAACCACCGCATCACCCCGATAGAGAAACGCATCTGTGCTTGAGAAACACAAACGTTGCTTGCAATTCTGTCATTTTACTAGACGGCGGTTTTCGGATGGACTATGGAACGGCCACGCATCTCACAGGTACTGCAGAGCGAGACAGAAAAGGGATCCTATCGTGATTCTGCCAAGTGGCATCATTTAATAGAGTTATGCCGCCATGTCATATTGATTCCACACTAGGTGCCTTTGGGTTCGTGGCCTCTTATTTATCGCTTTCCTGCATTGCTGCTGAAGTAGAGCCCTCCGCTACAACTTGAGATGAAGAGTAATGAAATACCCATCGTGTACATAATTAAGGCAATGTTAGCGTGGCGGGAGTAACAATTTAGGGATCGTATCGCAAAAGTTTCACTGGAAAACTTTATGACAAAGATAAACATGATTCATATTTTTACCATGCAGATCGATAACCATCCTACCTAGCTACACTAGTACACGCAAACCACTACGTTCATTGATTGTTTGAGTATGCAGCTATCATGGGATGTGCACGAATTGCAAGGCTAGATAGCGCGGACGGTGCAGTTGATTAGTCATTCAGTTACATCTAGTACATGCTAAATTCTGTTGGCTAGCCGGCCATTTTAGCATTAGCTAGTTAGCACTAGAGCATGCTAGCATGGCATTAGCCGTATCTAGCGACCTAAATGACAAGCAGAGTGTGGGGTATTCTTGCATGGCGGCATCTAGCTAGCTAGCTAGCTAGCTCTAGAGCTAGGCGCACACAAAACTAGAAAAGTTCACATATCTAGATCTACGAAGTGATGCCATGACGACAGCTAGACAGTCAAGATCTAACAATGGCCGTTACATTGCGTCACACTACCATAACAGCAATCATTTGAATCACAAACATTTTGCAAGCTAGCAAGGCAAATGCATCATCGCATGCTAGCATGCATGTATGCATACAAATTAGCAATCTAGCAATCCATGTAGGGCAATAGCTCATAA
Organism: Bigelowiella natans CCMP2755; assembly: GCA_000320545.1. Taxonomy (NCBI): domain Eukaryota; phylum Cercozoa; class Chlorarachniophyceae; genus Bigelowiella; species Bigelowiella natans. Next base: position 9,821 of record ADNK01001479.1, on the reverse strand, counting down.
GCAAATTTACGCTAATGACATGATTGATTCAAAGCTAGTAAACTTGTGCAAAATTTATAATTGTAATTCTCTCTACTTTGCATATCATTATGCAAGCATGCCTAGTATTTTGTGAGAATTTTGGTTTCACGTCGAATCAGTTATTTGCAAAGGCTGCATTTAAATAGGATGTTCTAAAGTACAAACTTCAAGTAATCGTAGTCACGACCCTTTTTAGAGGCAGCTTCGATGACGTCAACCATTTACAACGTACTGTTACAGCTTAGGAACTTGGTTCAGTAATTAATAGGCTGGAGGTTTTCTTACCTTTCCCTGTTGATAATATTCATGCCTATCAATCTTTCAGCGTCACTATCAGCCTGTGGAGGGTGATCAGAATTCGACACAATAGTGGACTGGTTTGCATAAGTTGAAGTTGGACTGTCATTTAAACCGTGGCGAGATAGTGGTTGCCTTTATATAAAGTCATCAACATTTATACAAAAAAAAACTTACCCAACCAAAGAGGTAGATTTATTGGGTTATATTGAGTTTAACTTCAGACCTTGCTGGAAAACCTGTTACAAAGTTGTTGTTGGTTTTGCTTTCAGTAAAGGCTTTCACAAACAATCCTACCTCCTCTGCTCCGATCGACTGGATCGACTGTACCACTTGCGTTAAGCTATTTAAGCAAAATTTTTAATCAATTCCTAAGTGATAGGAGTTTAATATAGATTGGAAACCCAGTCGTTTTGATAGGAAAAAGTCGTTGCTAATTTCCGCCCTGAAGGACAAAGAATTACTTCACAACACATATCAAAAAATTGTATTCCTAACCATTCTTGCGCGGGCTCAATTTTTTCCCATCGCTCATACTTGAAGAAAAATCTGTACAATAAGACTCGGTTAAAACTTTTTCGAAAATCTATGCATGTTGAGACGCACTTCTAAATTGAATACTGCCACGCTCAGAACGCTCAGAATCGTTCTGGCCAATATTGGCGTCCATCACCCCATTCGGTGACTGTCCGGTTTTAGGGAGAATTTTTTTTCCAAACATAATGCGACTCCGTAGTGTATCATTCATATCTGTTGGATCAGTTGTAGGATGGCTGAATGGTTTTGGTAGGTCGCCGGTCGGAGGAATAACTCTTTTTTTAAAGCTTCCACTAGGTGATGATGATAGAACTTTCGGCGTGTCCTTTATTAATTTCGAACCACTTTCGAATTCTGATGCCGTTGAAGCAGCGGGTTCGATAACAGTCAAAATTTGTTTCTGTGCAAGATTTATTTGTATCAAAATATCTTCGATGGTACATTTGTATATACTTGGTTAACCGAATCATTTCTTCTATATGGATAATTGCTTGCAATAGATTGTGAGAGCTCTGAAAAGTTCAAAGGTGTTCGAGAAATCCTACCCAAAATATTGATTAACACTTAATAACATATTGATATATATCGAGTGCATAATTTATAGATGATTCGTGCACTAAATTCGATTTTAATTATTTCTTCTTTACTTTGAAACCGAGTCATCAAGATCTGGGGTATCTTTTTGTCGTTCAAAGTTTTGGGTGCTCTAAGATTTATTTCAATAAAGTATTTACATGTCGAAGAACAAGAATTTCATGTTGTACTTACTTCATTTGGTAATTTTACGTCACTTCGTCTAGTAAACGAAGTCGAAGCTTCTGTTGTCCGCCTTGGTTCTGAAGCCTCCTCCATTCGTGAATTAGACAGAGAGTGAGATTGTTTTTTTTTCTTTTTCTTAATTATCTGGATCATCTGCAAATTTATATGTTCATCTCACAAGTAGATCCTAGATGAAAGATATGATATACCTTGCCAGCTGATGGCCTTTGGGAGTACTTATATTCGAAGCAATAGTCCATAACACTCGTGATAATCGGATCTATATTTTTTTCAGGAGGTGGCTGGAGCAAGAGCGTTCCCTCCATTACTGCCGCAGCAATTTGCTGCCGCTCCAAGTGGGTTAGTCGATTCCATCCGTATCTATCGAGTATTTTCTTTTAAATATTTTCCTTACACGTACAGTGTACTCTTACGGGGCTTCTCCCTTTGTAGTTATCTCCCATAAAGTTACACCGGCCATCCAGATATCAGACTTTGGACTGAAATGTCCTGTGATAGAGGAGGATAACGTAATATATCATTTAGCTAATGTAACTATGCATTAATGCAAATACCTATGGAGAGAGACTCTGGGGCACTCCATGGCCATGAGATAGAGGTTTCACTCAGCGATTCCATACCATTTCCGCTTGTCATAAACGTTTGGTGTTCCTAACATAGTTAACTCTGTAAGTTCTTTCAAAATTATATGATGTGGTTTAGAACCTGCATACGTCGAGCAAGGCCCCAATCTCCGATCACAATACGACCTTCTTTATCCATGAAGACATTGCGACATGCAATATCCCGATGTACCTAACAAAGCGGGTTAGTAATAATGACGCGATGAATATATCGCTGTTAAATAACACTATTACAATGTTATTTTCATGGAGATGAGCCAGTCCAGTGAATAAATCCAAAGCTATCCCTATTGACAAAATATATTTGGTCGGCGATATGTCGAGTATTCAATAAGAAATCTGCAGTGTATTAGTACAAGATTTAATCTTTTGATTGGTAGGGATGGAAATCTAATATCTATAGATTCAAAACCTTTTAAGCGAGAGGGTTCAGCCAAATCATAGACATAATGCAGTTTATCTAAACTCCCACGACTGCAAAATGGAGATATTGTTGCAAACTGATCTCGAATCTGGAAGAGGGTTCATTAGCCTTGTTAGTTAAATCATTAATGTAGCAAATACCCGAGAAACTCCAATTAAATGGAGCACATTGCAATGAGGACGCATTCCAATCATCGAGACTATGGACCGCATATCGTGTATTTCACCCTCAATCTACAAATATAGTCCATCTTTAGTATCTTTAGAACTACATTCTCTTAGTTATTATTTTGGTTACACCTTTGAAATCTTCACAACAACTTTTTTTTCCCTAAACATTGCTTCGAACGCAACTCCAAAATGCCCTTCTCCAAGTTTCATCCCAAGGTTTAGTTCAGATTCATTGATGAACATAGCCTTATTCTGCGAATTTAAAAGGTGAAATCAGTAAGTTATGAGAGTAGAAGCAACTGTGAACGACCTTCGTCTCCCTTCTAATTTTCAAATATTCGTTCCTGTACTTAAATATTTCTTTCCGAGCTTTCATTTTGCGGTCACTCTCAATATCTCGAATTTTTTTCGCAGCATATCCTTCCCTAAGTTTACATTAATTTTCAGGCAGAACGACAAGGATATAGTTTCTTCTCACCTTCTATTCTCTTCTGTTGTCATATTCATGTAGATAGCTGCTCCCATTCCAACAAGAAACATGCAGAGTCGCATGAAGACCGTTATACAAAAAGGATTTTCCAGGTGAATTCGTAACACTGTTGTTAACGTAAATGTAAACCAAGTCGGCATTATAAAGAATAGGTACTTTATATCCATCAGATAAGCATAGCCCCACCTGTTTAATTTCATAATATAAGTATTCCCAATTTTAGTGTAAAGAATTAATTACATAAGGGTGCTGCTGAACCAAAGCTGAAGGATCATATTTCGATCCTGCATGAGCTGCTCTTCATTTAAGTTACTGGTATGGGTTTCACTAGCTGCGACAGCGCTCAAAGCGAAGATAACGGAGAGAGCTAGGCATTGTATAAATTGAATTCGAATATGACGCACGCAACTACAAATGCGACCAAGAGTTTTGAGTATACGAGGAAGCAGACACAGAAGTAGTGCCAAAATAATAGTTAGGACAGCCCAAATCACTATATCTGTGTTCTGAAAGTAGCCTTTGATTCTAGTATTTGTTGTTCATAATTAAATTTTATAAATAATACATTAAAAAGGTTCTGACCCATTGGAAGACACCCGCTGGATTGCGTCGAAGAGAATGAGAAACAGTATGACCAAAAGCATGAAAAGGAAATGCCTAATCAGTTGAAATGTTGAAATTCATCAGGTATCAGAGATGGCTAACATTTTCAAATGGTTTTTAAAATACAAATACTTGTGAAAAGATGTCGACTTGAAATTCTGGAAGTCATTTTCAATGGCTGGGTTCACAAATGTAAGCATTCTGTCCATTTGTACGAGGTGCAAGCCGCTATAAGAAACGCCATTTTTCTGAGTAGGCTGGCTTGTAAGTAAATTGTTCTTGTTATCTCGATATTGAATAACATGCGCCGAGTGATCGTGCATGCCTATCCGGCTCTTCTCTTCTCCTCGAGAAAATGTAACCGAGCGGCCAAATTTTGAATAGCTTTTGCTTGTTATGTAACCTTTCTGGTTGACACACTTTATAGTGGGTACCACCTCCGTTCTTTTCAATTGGACGCATTTTTTGGCCTCTCGAAGTCCCCTGGCCTGCCTACCTTCGCGTTGAATTGATGAGCTTGTGTGCATGGAAAATGTGCAGGCAGCTGCCTGGAAGCTTGCGCAATTGTTTCCAAAAACTTATTTTTTTCCTCTAATAACAACGACGCCCTAGATTTTCATCGTGCGTCAACTGAAGTTGTTGGTCGCCGTGTTCAGGAATCTGGCATTTCTTCTTGGATCAAATGTCATGTGTGCGTCCGCTACTTACGAACATGAGGCTTTGAGTGAAGGTAATTTTAGTGTTGACTGAAACAGAACTTCAAAGCGACAATGCATGCCGTTTTCACTGAAATGGCGGAATTACCGCTCATGTTTGCTGGAAAATGAAGTGCTGGGAAAAACATTGTTTTGATGCAATTTGCTGCTTCCTCGCTCCTGACCCCAACACGTGAGGTGCATTTTGTGCGTCTCGTTTCATCAACGTCACAACAGACCTCAGTCCACATTCATGTTTTGTTTTTCTTTGGATGCTGCGATCCAGAAATTCACGTGCCCACGTCTGGACGTGCCTGCTGGCACAAGGATGGGCACGGCAGAACACAAGTCAAGATGGTTGAGATCGGGCTGTTGCGCGTAAGGTGTTCACAGGCCGAGGCGCTACGTGCACAAGTAGGCAGGGGGGGGGAAAGGCACGTTTGCTTCCTTTTGAAGAGTTGTGTTTATTTTTATTAAAGATTATATTTTTATTAAATCGTGCACTGCGTAATCATTCGCGAAGCTTTCGCGAATGCCGCCGCACGTGGGGCAGCACACTTCCGGTGTGCTGCCATGAGTCCCGCCGGAACCCACGTGCCTATGCTGTATTAATATCTACGTTATCTATATTCTATATCCGCGACAACCCCTTTGTTGTCGCACGTGACTTGTGCCCGCGTAGTGGTACGCGCTACACCTCCCCCAAGTCACGTTGCTCCTTCCTTCCTTCCTTATTCCCTTAGACCTTCATCGCTTTCGGAACTTCACCAACCACCAGGTAATAGATTCCTCTCTAACCTTATCTCCTTTGTCGCTTACCCAGAACTCACCTTCGTCCTTAGGTTCGTGTCCATACCAGCCCTCTGCATCAAGGTCCCCCAGGACCTTATACCAGTGCTCAAAGGGTAAGTCGGGAACAGCTAGGTAGAGTAGCTGATATTTTCCGTCCTTTATTTTCATAGCTACCCTCTCCATATTTCGTAATCCAGGGTAGCCTAGATAGACAATCTTCATGCGCCAATCGTCGTTCACCCTGACCTTATTGTTTCCATATTCCACATCGAACTTAGGTCGGGGTCCTAAACAAGGCATTGCTCGCTCCCACACAGTAGGGTTTACTTTAACATCCTCTAGGAGCTTCTCACCGATATCATAATTCTTTAGGTGACTGATGTGGCGCAAGGTGACCCTGTTCCCATCATAGATGTAGTACTGCTTCCTCCCCTTCCTCTCGGTAACCTTTGCAACGCCACCCCAGAAGGGGTCTTGTTTATTTCTCGATCTCAGATTTACCTTGGCCCTAACATACTGTCCTTCCTTTAGAACTCGGCCATCGTACGGGACCTTCTCGTCTTCGCTCTCGGTATCGTCGTCGTTGTCGTCGCCTTCTTCCCTCTCCTTATCCTTGATACCTCCCCCAGACGTGAAGGTGTCGTTTACTAACCCTTGTATCTTGTCTGGTGTGGTGCTATTTATCCTGCTTAGGTTGGCCAAGGTGCGGTGGAGTCGCTCTACCTTGGAGTTGGACTGGGCATAGTATACAGGTGAGGCATCAATATTAGGGTGTGGTAGCTGTAGAAGAGAGGTCTCATTATCCACATGTAACTTCTTTGGTATCTTGTTTATGCTAACTTCATCAGGGATAGCCTGGAGCTCAGACTCCCAGGTACGGTAGCAGTTAGTAAGCCTCTGCTTATATAAGCCTTTGTTCTTCTTAGCAACGTTGACCTTGATAATCTTTTTAACCCAGCACTTTCCAGTGGCCACATCAACGAAGGTAAGGTAGTGATAGCCATCGTACTTATAAACATCAATTTGCACGATATCTAAGAAGTTCCTTGCTTTGATTTTCTTAGATGCACGGCTCTTGCTGGACTCCTTGGTGGCGACGCCTGCCGCCTTCAAGCTGGAGCACCTGCAGCCACGCAGGTATGTCCTTATCTCTTTTAGCTTGTAGGGCCAGTAGTAATGGTAGAGTAGAGCAGTGATATGGTTTTCTCCTACGTGTGCAGGTCCATGGGCGGTAAAGAGAAGGGCTCCCCTGGTCCGCCGTGGCACGTAGGTACGCCTAACATTATTAGTGTATACATATATCCTATCACTAAGTACCTCATGCTTGTGTTTGTATTTATCCAGGTGTTCTTGAAGGTGCTGGAGCTCCTCTGGCTCAGGCAGGAAGTCGCCGTCCTCGAAGGTAATCGCGTTAACCATAGGGGTGACCTGGGTAGGGACTTTCTTTTCGAACAGCCTGCTGAAATAGTCAGCAAGCTGCTTGTCTCCTGGTGCGTAGACCACTGTCCTCTTGTCCCTAAACTCTTCCGTGTCCGCCCTCATAGCTGCATACTCATCGTTAGGCGCTTCGAGCTTGCGGTCGATGCCTAGGAGGGGCTTGTGGTCAGTCATTAAGGTGAAGCTGGGCACCGACAGCAGGTAGTATCTTAGTTTCCTCTGCGCCTCAGTCATGGCTTTATACTCTCCTTTTGTAGGGCTGTACTTGGCCTCAGCTGCTGTGCAGGCCCTGCCCCACACCCGTATGATCTGCTGGTCTTGGGTAAGTACAGCAGCCATACCTAGCTTAGACCAGTCTGTCCATAGGGTAGCTGGTCTAGTAGTGTCTAGCTTAGCATTCAATAGGGTGTTGCTGCATAACTTTATTAGGTTATCGAAGTGGGCATCAAGGCCAGCCTTGGCCCACACCTTAGCGAAGCTGAGGCCTACAGAGTTCTCCTTCCGGTAAGCAGTAGTAAAAGCAGCTGCAGTCCTAGCGTAGGTAGGGGAGAACCTACGTAGTATCCAAGCTGCAGTCTGCAAGAATGACTTTAACTCCTTTGCATTCTTAGGTTTAGGGGCTTGCTGTAGTGCTGCTACTTTCTCGGGGTTTGGGGTGATGCGGCCTTGCTCCAGGTAATATCCACACCACTTGATTCTTGTAGCTAGGAATGTACACTTCTGCAGTCTAATAGTAAAACCGAAGTGTGCAAACCTAATAAATATATTTTCCAGGAGGAAGATCTGAGCGACGACTGTGTTGGTACATATTATGTCATCATCCACATACACAAACACAAACACCCACAACACAGACGCCATCCCATCATGTGTGTATGCCCTGTAGTTCTGACTACTGAACGCATCCCCTGATATGCTTAGGCCGTAAGGGAATACGACGAAGTGCCACTTCCTGTGCCTGCTGGAGAACGCGGTAATGGGGCGGGAGGTTTTGTGGATGGGTGTCTGCATGTATGATTCATTTTTATCTAGGGAAGAGTAGTATTTGTATCCTATGACGTGTTCAATAACGTCATCTATCCTTGGTGTAGGTGTCTGGATCCTCTTTATTACTCGGTTGTGGCGGATGAAGTTGTGCGCCAGGCGGAAGAAAGGGTAAGTAGGTTTCTTAGCTAGCACATGTCTCACGTTCCATGGTGAGTTGCTTGGCTCTATCTTCCCTTCCTTTGCCCATTCATTGATCTGCCACTCTATCTTTTCCCAGTCCGCTTCCGGTCGCCTATGTTCTGGGTCATTGATGATGCACTCTTCGTATCCCTTCTTTAGCTCGATCTTTACTGGGGTAAGCTTGCTGGAGGGCTTCGTCGTCGGCTTGGTGATGTCAGAGTACTTCTCGTTTAATATTTTATTAATGTACTTTTTGCCTTTGTCGATATCCCAATCATCAGCTGGGGGGGTCTTGTCCAGTAGCTCCGTTATCTGTCGGATGGTCTTGCCGGGGTTCTTCTTCCGTAGCTCGGTAGGTGTAGGTAGCTTGTTGTCCGCTAGGTCCATAAACTCTAACGCATTAACGCTTGACTCAGAGGTCCACTCGTCAAGCCGTATCATGTTCTGGCTGATGGTCCTGCCTGACTTCTTTGGCAACTTAGCAAAGTATATCTTGTGATTGTAGAATGATATGATCCCCCCTAATTTTTCTAGGGCATCCTGTCCGAGGAGTAGTTCCATGGATAAAGTCATGGCTACTCGGGTCTTGATTTGGGTCTCCGCGTCGCTGCCAGGTATCTGTAGCTTTAGCATTAGCTCACCGACGGTCTTCATGGAAGAGCTTCCGTCTGCTTGAGCATATTTACGTTCTTTCTTAGTCACTTGATCCAATAGTCCTAACCTTCTTACTGTGCTTAGGCTTATGAAGGACTTCGGCATGCTGCCACTATCCCAAAGGGCAGGTAGTTTCTTGTAGTCTCCGTAGCTGTCTTTAACTTTAACCTTGGTCATAGCAACTTTGATAGTCCTGTTAGCGTCTTCGTCATTAATGTTGCATACTCCTAAGTTCTTTATGTCGTCTAGGGTCATGGGCTTGTCTTGGTCCTGCGTTGCTGGTACTGCTGTCTTCGTCGGCGCCTGCTTAAGGTGATCTAATATTCCGTTTATCTGCTGCTGTATAGCATTGATACTGTTCTGCTTTTTGTTCTTATATTTATTGTTCTTCCCGTTGTTGCTGCCTTGCCATTTGCTGTTGTTATATCCTTGTCCTCTGCCTTTCTTTCTCTTTAACTTCTCGTAGTGTTCGTTGAGCTGCCTGATCGTCATCCTGGGTCGTCCTTCTTTCCTGTCTCTGCAGTCTTTAGCGGTGTGTTTCCCTTTACGTGAGCAGTATCCGCAACGTCGGTTACCTTCCCTGTCCTTGTACCAGTCTCGCTGCGGCTTAATAGCGTTAATGTTTCCTATGCCAGGTACCTTAGGGCTGGTAAACTTGCGGTCCTGCTCCTGCTCGCGTAGGGATATAGCCTGCACTGCTGCCTCCATCGTGGTGTAGCCTTTCTCCGTAACGTAAGTGGATTCCTTTATCTTTAACTTGAACTCTTCAAACCTTGCCTGATCATCACCTGTGTTGTAATTAAAATCATGTAGTTCGTCGATCATATCCTGGAAGCGCGTGGCAAAGTCTCTAACAGGTTCTCTCTCATGCTGCATCATTGCTCTGTATTTTCTAATAGCCTGGGGTAGGGAGTTAGCATCCTGTTCATTTACAAAAGCCTTCATTATCGCCTCAACGTCTCGTAGCCCACTAACTGTAGTGTGTATTTTCTCTAGCTGCCTGATCCGGGTCCTGCCTGTCTCGTAAAGACTTTCAGTTTGGCGTAGTTGCTCGCCCTGGGTCGCAAGGCTCGTAATGCCATTACGACCTTCTTGCTTTCGGCGGCCACGTCCTCGTCGTCCGCCTCGTAG
>ADNK01001481.1:0-13267 GCA_000320545.1 Bigelowiella natans CCMP2755 | reverse complement strand
CTGGAGAAGCACGCAGTGGCACTCGCAGTATTCGAATAGCACTCGTGGATCAGTTCGCAGTGCACAGCGAAGTGACAGCATGTCCTGATGTGCATGATAGCCACAATAGATATGTCTCCAGCAAGAATATCGGGGAATACCTCGAGGCGCTCGCAGACTTGCACACTCCACCCTCATCAGGTAGCGGACCATCGTCTGCAGAACCCACATCCATCTGTTGGTGAGAGCACCAACAACATAGGAGTGCTCGGGACAGTGTGGAGAAGTACCCGGAGCGCAGCATGTTTTCCAAACGTCCCCCTCGGTGTCCTTCGCAAGCCAGATGCCTGATGAAACATTTCAGTGCACACCTGTGCTGTCGTCACTCATTTTGCACACATGTTCTCGGCGGGGGGGAGGGCGGGCTATTCTCACCTCCGTCGGCGTTCGGATGATCTCAGCTCCTAAAGCCTTTAGCACGTCCACCTGTTGGTGAATATATATATATATATATATATATATATATATATCTATGTATGTGTGTGTGTGTGTGTGTGTGTGTGTGTGTGTTTGTATTGCAACGATGATTGCAAATAAAAGTGCATAAATCTGCCCCCCTCTCTCCCCCTCCGTCCTTCCATTTGTATCCCCCTTCACCTTCTCCTGGCTCATCTTTTCGGGAAGAGTGATGATCATGCGGTACCTATCGGAAGAAAAGGTGTTGATGATGAGAGATTCCGCCACCTATCTTTCGAATAGCTAGAATTACACCTCGACGAGAATATTTGCGTTTTCATGTGTGGGTACGTAAGAGAGAGAGAGAGAGAGAGAGAGAGAGAGAGAGCAGCTGCTTGACATCCAACGCAAGGCTCACTATATTAGGTTGGATTTTAGCTAGCAAACCAACCCTTTAATGGCAGCTGCGAGAGCGAGACCGATTCCAGTATTTCCTGATGTAGGCTCAATCAAGGTGTCTCCAGGCTTGATTCGTCCTGCCATTTCAGCATCCTGACGTGTACAGGGCAGGTTATGTGTATGTGTATATGTATGTGTATGTGTGCGCGCGCGCGTGTGTGTGTGTGTGTGTGAGTGTGCGTCCGCCATTTTTTACGTTTGCTTAGATCGATCTCTGTCGGTCGAGCCATACCTCAATCATTTGGCGGCCAATTCGGTCCTTTACCGAGCCTCCAGAGTTGAAGTATTCGCACTTAGCCACTGAAAAGGAGGATGATTATGGCGGCCATTGTGTGTGAAGAAGGTGGGAAAATCTAATCTGCTGCTCGAATAAGGGAATGCAGGTAGGCGTCGTAGAGCAGCTCCGCAGACAATACTCGATGCATGGATACAAAGTGGGTGAAAATGGTTCTTACGGAGCTCGCAGTTGACATTGTCATTCTTGGTGATGGTGTGAATGCGGACGAGGGGGGTGTCGCCGATGGCTTCGAGGATCGTGTCCAAAATCTTCTTCCGCGGCTGCCTGTAAGTAATGAAACGAAACTTTAGAGACGTCTCCCTTTATTATTCCATGGTGTTAGGTAAAGTTATTCCAGATAAACGTGTGATCGCTTAAAAGAAATATTCTGCCCTTGTTTTGAAGGGTGAAAAGACACCTTGGTTTACAGGTGTGAGGATTGCTTCCGTTTCGGGCCCCGAGTCCCCATTTGCACGTGTCTGCGAGTTCGTTACTGCTCTTGGAATCCATTTGACAAAAGTGTTTGAGAAGCTGCTTGGCGCCGCTGGGGAGGTTCGAAGTATGGACGACTTCAATTTCCGATACCGCAATGAATTTCACCTAAATTCTAGGTCGTATCGAATAAACCACCTACATTCTGGTCATTTTTTGCTTCTGAGAGGGCAAAACATTTGCTTCCGAAGCGCGGGGTTATCGTTGGATTACCAGGATTATACGGGAAAGGTTGTTGTCTTTCAGGGAAAATCTCTAGAAATCAGCAGGAATTCTATTTCCTGGATTTCGGGACCTGTCACAGATATTTTTCTTCGAGGTAAACTCACATACCCCTCTTTGGAGGCATAGAAGGGGAGTTCAGTAAAAAAACAGTCGAAATCAATCAGTCGCAGTAGGGCTTAGTCCAAGCTCTCGCGATGAGCGACTACTGGAATGTTCGATCTCTACGAGGGTGTAGACTTCGGATTTTCGACGAAATTCCAACGAAATCGCCTGTGAGCTCTCCTGGAATCTACCAAATCTTTGCCAAAACGTCCTTCGATCGCTGCTGGATCACAGCGACTGACAGCTCGGTTTGTCTTAGCACGAAAAATCCGGTAAGGGTTACAATTTTTAACAAAATCGGATATTCATAGGTTTTACCGGGGATTTAATCTGACCTGGGCCTCAATTCTGGGCTGACTCGGCTTTGGGAGTAAAGTGTTTCCCCCAACCCAGATGATGTTCCCACGAAGGGCGCTCTATATCCTCTGCTTGGTTGGCTGCTGCCTCCTTCCCGCGAACGGAGCTCTCAGGCGCTGCCTTATTGGCGAGGCAGATGGCGTAGATCAGTGGGCCAATCTCTGTCGGAATCGAACCTGTATCACCGAAGAGCATAAACTAGCGCACGGCAACAAATTCGTCCCCCAGGAAGACGATGGCTCCCAGGGGGAGCCAGAGAGGGGATGGATTTTTGACAACGTCGTCGGTGAGATAGAAGAATTTATATGCGACGGAAAGAACGACGCGGAGGCTATTGCAAGGGTACAGAGCGGAATTGAAAAGAGCGAGCCTGTTGTGTTCCGCAAGTGCGCAATTCAAATGCCGGCCCTGAAGCGGTGGAGGAACAAGAAGTATCTGAGGAAGAAGGCTCTGAAAGAATTCGAGGACTTGTTGAAGCCCGGCTTTGCGGAGGGTCATCTCTTCCCCGTCCCCGGCAACATGGTTCCCGACCTTTATCCAAAGGAGAACTCGGGGTTCATTGATTACATCAAGACCTTCGCGATGCGAATATTTGCCTGGACCAGCAAAGGGGAGCGGCGCGCATCTTGCCACCTTGGTACATTCGACAACTTACACACCATGATCAGCGAGAAGAAGGACTTCTGGATCGCTGCTCCCAAGTACGCTCCGCACTCTTACATCGATTTCGTTGAGCAAAAGTGCCCTGGGCGTGGGACGGGCAAGCATGGCTGCGACAGCTTTGGATGCTACGGTTTCCTCCCGTTTGACCAGGAGAATGAAGCGAGCCTTCGCGAATACCCCAGATTAAAAGAGGTCGAGACGCTGCGGACGACTATTCACCCTGGTGACGTGCTACTTGTACCAGCGTTCTGGCTCCACGGGGTCAAGCACTATCCGGAGGAAGCTGTTGGCTTGAACATCGCTGTAGCTTTCGTTCATCAGAGAGAGGTTTCCTACCTTTCAGTCTTTTGCATTGGGTGAACTACTCCTCTGAGACTACCGTGTTTCGTGTTTACTTAGGATATGCCGGATTCCGTATTTTCGCTCGATATCGCCGATTTTTATCAGTAATGAAGAATTTGCTTCTTTCGTAATTTACCTCATCCGAAAATAAGCTTAATTTTCCCTTTGATAATCTATAGGAAGCATGTTGATGGGAAAGTGACATTGGCTCCTGAATCTTGTACCACCGACACATGCCCTTGGAACTAATGAGAAGCAACGAAGCTTTCCGCTTTCCGCAGAGCTCGCAGTTTCATCTCAGCACGCTTCGATGCGAGTGGTATCTATAAAAGAAACAGGCAAAACATTATATCTAAACGGGAGTCTCCACCACACCGGTTTTGCAGCCATCAGCGTCATTGGTGATCATAATCAATGTCAACGGTCCAAACGGTGAAAACAAGCGCCCTGTATTCAACCTGAAATACACAGTTTTCTTGTTTAAAATGTAGCAGTCTATATGGGACGATTGAAACGATTTGATCGATCTCGATAAATGTCACAGAAAAAAAATGTAGTAGGAACAGGGTAAGCAGCTATAGCAGTTGTTGTAGTGTTCAATTGGCTACTACAAATTTGGTCATTAAAACCGACACTTTTTCCGAGCTTTGTATTCGTTCTTTTGAGCTTCGCATGCATCGCCGGCTCACTAGTTATTTGTGCATGCAGTGCGTCCCACCGCATCAACATTACAGTTACATGCCGATCGCAGTGATGATGTTGGTAACGCCGCCGAGGACACATGTGCGCATGTGCACATGACCGCAACAATGGTGCTAGAATGATGCCGTATGCATGATCGAGTCTAAGATAGTCTTGCAGACATGGACATACGCAAATGTGCACTTTTACATGCACGCTTACTGCAACACATCTTGGCATGCGCCCAGTTGTACGTAGCTCTAGCGACTTCACATTTGTATTAGTACGTGCAGCGCGCTAGCTAATCTGCGTATGGCCAGCCATGTGCAAGCTCGGTGCAGGTAGCGCACCATCATTGCAGCTAGACAAACTGCTGTCGTCGCATCAGACACATCTAGACACGGTACTTCCTCATTGTGCCTGTGCACAATGAATGATGTAGGCATTTCGTAATTGTAAGGCAAATGTTTGCTGCCGTTGCATGGCATTTATGCTTTATGAATTTACTAAGATTAACAGATCACAGATAACACGCAGGTCGACGTCAGTCGTGAGCTTGCTAAGTGGTACACGCTCTGCACAACACACATCGATCAAAAACGAAACCTGGCTCGGCTGATTTCGTCCCGTTACTTGCTACCACAGCGACCAAAGCTACATCAACCCCATCATTCTGGCCCCCAGTAACGACAGAAGTCAATTTTGTGTCGCCATCTATCCCCACTTTAGCGTTATTATTTCTTATTTATTAGCGGTTACGCCAGCCACTGCCGCAGTGGCGGCTTCCTCTTATTCACTCGGGGCTCTCCGTTGAAGTGGAGCTCGGCCCTGATGACGATGCTGCTGCTGCTACTGCTGCTGCTGCTGCTGCTGCTACTGCCGCTAGATCTTCTGCCACGGGCACTCTTGGCGGAACGTTAGGTATTTTAGTAGCTCTCATGGCCATCAATTGAGGGGGGACGGAAGAAGCATCTGGGATGAGTTCGGGGATAAGGGAGGGGTGAGAACTAGTAACCGGCATTGCCGTAGGCGCTACAGCGGGCATGCACGGTGCTGCTGCGGATGAAACGCCGATATTCTCCAGCTGCCTCTTGAACTTTCGCTTTTTCCCTCGTGCGCGCGTGTTTATGAACCTGCAGCGGATGCAGCGAGATTTTAGGTAAACTTGCGTGACGGTTATGAAGGGCGTTTCGAGCAGACAGAGCAGATGCGGTTCAAAGACCGAGGTTTCAACGTTCAATCATCCTTCGTTTCCCTTTCTCTCTCTCTCTCTCTCGCTCTCCCTCCCTCTCCCTCTTTCTCTTTATCTAAGGTTGCGCTTGCTTGTTTGCGTGGCTAAGAGTAGGGAGGAGTGGGTAGGTAGAATTGAAGTGTGACTTCCATGGATAAACACAGTAGATGCTGAGGCAGAAACATGTTTGATGCTGAGCCAACGGTCATATCAATGCGTAGTAGCGTTGCACGCACCAATTGGCGACTTGCTTGACGGTGAGATTTGTCTTTCTTGCGAGCATGAATTTCTCATCTTGCGTAGGATATGGATTTTGCTGGTGTTGCTGGGAATAGTATGTTGGGGAGAAGAGGAAGAAGGAAAATTTCTATTAGCACAGCGCTTGTAGAAGAAACGATTCTTCCAGTACAACTTGAAGGCGGAAAACGCGCTAACAGTATATGTCGCTGCTTCTCTTTTTTTACGCACACATGCTGTGCACACATACATACCGCGAGCCACTCAGAGAGAACGCATACCTAGATAATAAGAGATGCAAAGAAGGTCGCAGAGGAGAAGAGACAGTGAGCTGGCGCAGCTTTGAGAAACTAATAAGAACGAATGACGGGAACACTAGACCCTAGACGAGTACCACCCTGCCCATCGACAGGGCATAACTACCGCAGCCATTGTACATTTGACGCCGTCTCACCTGCGATCTGGAAAAGTTGCACCGCTTTCCGAGCATATTGGGGCCGCTCGCAGATCGGCTACGGAGGTTGTTCTTCCTCTTTTTGCTTTCATCGGTCATCGTCGGTGCGAACTTGGAGAGCGATGGAGGGGTGACGGGGCTCCCATGATAAACCCTGGCCATCTTGACGTCTGAAGGAACCATGCTGTCGTACCCATTCTCCCCCCTCTTCAATATCAGCAGGTAGTTTGTTACCGTCTCCTGTATTTTATTGTGCATGTACACACACACACACACACATATATATATATATATATATATATATATATATATTATGTAAGTAAATCTTGTGTGTGTACTTATTGAACCAGGCAAGCAGCAGCAAACAAGGCTATGCCGAGCGAGTGGCGACTCAAAGATAAATTCCATTTTAAAAAATGGAAAAACCCAGCTGGGTCGTGGAAAGGTCCCAGTCTTGACTACTATCACCTCTCCCCTCCCCCCTTTCCCCCACCCCCACCACCACCACCACTACTACGACGACTACCACCATTCCCACCTTAAATTTCCAGATGATGTACTGAATAGTTTGTACTAGCTGACGACGCGCCAGTCGCGTCTGGGAGCCCGCTTTGATGGCCTCGATGTGTACCATAGACCAGTACCAATCGAATTTCATCCAAAACTCCTGCTTATCCACGAGGCGTAAGTACGCGAGCTGCAGCTGGAAGTAGCTGATCATTGCCTCTCGTGCTCGCGTCAGCAACACGTTCACCGCCTTTTGCCGAAAGTGGAAGCTGTCTTCTTTCGAGCCTTTGAGGCCGGCGTTAAGGGACTCACCTACTTTGGTTATTTATGTGATCAGTGAAGATTATACATTGATAATGCTGTTATAGCTGCCGCGATCGTCGTCGATGTTGTCGAGGCTAACGCACCTGTCTGCTTTTTGGAAGGGAAATGTTTTGCAGTGGCTGCTGCTGTAGCCTCTGTTGTTCTCTTCGTGTCAGGTAGAGTCATCGGTGTACTTCTCTACCGATGGTATGTGTGCCTTGCGTATATACCATTGGTGTAGGTCAGGAAAACGTAAAATGCGAAGGCAAATCGTCGATGATAAGGTAATGAGAACCAACACGAATCACGTCGACGATCTACTTAGGGTGTCGGCTGTCAGGAATGGTGGCCGAGTAAGATCCATCAACCGTACCTTGGACCGAGGCAAGGAAGGTGTTATTCGCGTAGCGCTCTTCGGAAGCCAAAGCTCTTTATCTGGAGAACCAAGATGATCTGAAACAATAACAGTATCCGTAAACTCAAGCCCGCATTATATCGAAGCTCCATGAACGAATCTACGTTCCTGTTGACAAGGTAGCCGTTTTGAACAGTGAGCATGCAGGGGGAAGCATTTCGCATATCATCGACGAAAAAATGGCCCCGGAAGGCTGGAGAAACATCCCCATCGAACGAGTCGAAAAAAATTCGCTGGGGATGGACGAGAAAGAACATCACGCGTAGACACCAACCAGGGGTGGGGAAACTCCGTCGACTTATGAGAAGGATGTATGAAAAGATTTCCTTCCTCAACCACAACCAACCGAGCACGCCGAAACACTTGCGGATTTTCTCTACGACAAATAATTGAAACAAGTCGTTTGGAAAATTCGCATTCCGTTACTCTTCGAACCGTCCGTCGGCAGGTCGAAGTTTCCTTCTTACTCCTTCTCTTCCCTCACAGAAGACAGGGGTAATTTGTCGCAGGTCAGAATGTGACGGCGTTGTGAAAGTTAAAAAGAGAATCGCCTACCACATTTGACAAGCGGTACACATTTTTGACAAGCGGTACACGCTCGGGCTGGCTATTTTCCCTCGATTTTTCCCAACGGGCTGATCTTCACGGGGTTGGTTCAAACATTCGCCGCATTTTCTCGTATCTACTCCCGAAATTCAAAAAAATGCAGCGAGTGTTCGATACTTTTGACGGGGAAAACTGGTCCGACCGGCCAATGACAAGCGTCCGCTCTGAGGCTTGCAGTACCAATTTTGGATTTTTTGCGGGTTTTGTTCTGCGACACCTTTCATGAGTCAACAGCGTCAGTCACATCAGAAAGGCGCACATCGAACATCGAACACATCGAACACCTTTCGGAGGTCTGGAGCACGGCGTTTTGCAAAATGAGACCTGGTGTGAAGGGTAGGTAGTCCAACAGCACACGGAATGATGGATGATGTGATGTGGGCAACGAGGTTTTTAGGGTTGCAGCATGTTTTGTAGATGCGACATGAGCTGTAAGTTAAAGAAAGGGAAAATCTGGTGTCTTGAAGACCTATGAGAACATCGGCTCCCAAATACCACTAAAATGGTTGTCGTACAAAGAGAAAACCGAACATTTCATTCTGAGTTCTCAACTTTTTTTTTCATTTTGTCGCAGGGGAAACATCCTCTGTTTTTGAAGATAGCCTTATCTCCGAAGAGAGATGTTGCCCATGGAAAAACCAAGCAACCATCTATCGGTCAGAGCTACGACATGCACCGAAGAATACAGCTGTCAATAATGTAGGCATGTTTTCCAAACTTACTAACTGAAAGAAAACTTTAAATCTGAAACTCTCACTCATGTCGCAAGGTGAAACATCTTGTAAATCTTTTACTAAAGCGTTCAGACACAGCAGTTCGGTAGAATACCCAGGATTTTTGGGCTGCGCTTCTCTAAACTGATGTCGTAGGTCGGAATTTCAATCAATTACATCGAGGAAAAGAAGCAGCTAGATCTGAAATCCACAAGTGCGAGTACCTCCCGCTCACATACTTGCACCGCCTTTCCTGCCTACTAACTAAGCGGAAGATGAATATCCCCAAGATTGGACGTGGTGGACGTGGTGGCAAGAGCAAGGAGAGGTGGAGCAAGGGGACCATTCAAGGCAATATGTACAAAACAAAGAACGGTGACACTCCGCGCATGATCTGCGAGCAATTGGGCCTTGATTTGGGAGAATTCGTCGAATGGAATAAGGTAATTCTGCTGCTGAATCAAAGGGATAGTCCTTTGGCGCGAAAATGGATGCCAATAGCTGCGGAAGCTCGAATTCTATCCTTTATGATGCAAAATGAATAGAGGAAGAGGAGCTATATTCCCATCATCGGAAATCTTTACAATTGAGGAAATCTAAATACTTCGAAAACTTCGATCTAAACAACAGACCACGTTTCATTCAACCACCCCGAAATGATGCATGTCAAAATATAAAAGGCCCAATCCTAAATGACGGAGTAGTCCTAGGAAAACGCACTCGTACGCACTTAGAAACAATCCTTTTGCAAAAACCGCATGTAATTGCTATCGGTCAACATCCACAGATCATTATATCGAAGCTTCACGGCGATTACAATCTAGCAAAAGGGACAATAATGCTGGCCACACAAGTACACACACACACACACACACACACACACATATATATATATATATATATATATATATATATATAGCCGTGATGAAAACAACATAAATGGGACGGTATACCCGTTTGAAGCATCATGTGTACACATAACGACGCCTTTCGATGCAGCTATTCCCGGTCATAATCATTTCTTTAAAAGCCGCAGAGCTCACGGCCGCCTCCAAAGACAGAGATACAGCCAAAATCCCTGCAAATCTCTGCGGCCGAGAAGGGAGGGAAACTCATTCGAACCACCCTGCTCCGCATTGAAAGGAATAGCACCAACAATTCCGTGGCCAGAAATCACAACACGGAAACTCGAGAGAAAAAGCGGAGATCAAAATGGGAGAGCCACGAAACGCGAGAACGTCGAGATGAAGACGACTACTGCGTCTATGACGACGATGAAAGCTGTGATGCAATCGATAGCGACGGCGAAGAAGAAGTAGAAAACAAGATAGGTGAGGAGCCGCTCGTCAGAGAACCGTTCAAAATAGGCAACAATTGCATGGATCTCTCTCTTCTAGTTGACGATGACCACAACGATGACGATGAAGATGACGATGCAAGTAGTGATAGCTACAAATACGAACGAGGTCGGTCCTCTTCCCGTATTACCCCCTCTCATTGGCTGAATCTGAAGAAGAGAAAGCAGCAGCAGCAGCATAGCTCATCCCACAAGGTGATGCGGCTATAACGAAACACACTTCACACGCGCAGGCGTGCCTTCCCAACCTCTTCGTCCATTTTACTAGGAGTCATTCGGAGCCGTGCGCGTGCATACGTCAATATCAATATACATCTGATATATATATATATATATATATATATATATATATATATTAATAAGTTTATACGATAAGCCGATCAACTGTGTGTTGCTTTATCAGGCCACTCGCAGAGGGAAACGCAAGAGGAGAACAAACCTCACCAGCAGAAGAAGCAATGCCTCCGCCTCAGCAGCAGCAGACAGCAACGGCGTGGACAAGGCAACGCGGCAGCGCACCCTCCACTTCCTAAGGAAGGCAATATATGATGCGGAAGTCGATGGGGAAGGCGCTATCCGCACTATGATAGAGGAGGAGATATACGCCGAGACCAGTTATCTTGCTGCTTTTTTTGTGAAACCCTTCATAATCTCTCTGAATATAGCACCTTTATCCTAATCCACTAGATCGTCTTACTGCTCAGTGCCATATATAAATATTTTCACTTCTCGTCTACTACTTCTCTCTCTCTCTCTCTCTCTCTATCTCTCTCTCTCTCTCTCTCTCTCTCTCTCTCTCTCTGTGTGTGTGTGTGTGTGTGTGTGTGTGTGTGTTTGTGTGCACGCACGGCTGTGAATGTTTTTGCGCCATTCCTCCCTAGAACGCTAGTTGATCAGTCTCCCCTCTCAAAATTCATCCAGAAGAGAAAGGGAAAAGTGAATACGGGGCTCGAATTCGCGATGTGTTGCATGCGTTGAAGGAGCCGCACGTGGGAAATGAGTTACAAGCTGGGTATGGACGCTGGCGAGGAGTTGTATCGTGCGCTGCCTAACTGTATATTGTGTGTTGCTTTAGTATTTGCGAGTGTGTTTTTGGATGTTTGCACACAGGCTGATAGCACCGCACAAATTCGTCGAGATGACCAGAAATCCCAGGGCATTCATGCCAAAAGAGGCGGTGGATGAGAGAAGACGAGCGAAGGAGCGGGCTGATGCTCTCCGGAAAAAGGCAAACAGCATCACTAGCAGCTATTGTTTTTGAAGCGTTCTTTTTTTTTATTTCTATTTTTTAATTATGAATGAAAACATCAATGATCGACTCGCCCATCCGCTTGAACGTCGGCCTCTGAGATATTCTCTGCATCTCCCTTCTACGACAGCTGCAAATGTAGATTAGTAACACGGTTTCTCGTGCGTGTTTCCAAGCATAACCTTGCGCTCCTACTGCTCTGATTGCGCTCCTTGGTGCGCTGTTACTGACTAATGTCTCGTTGGTCTCTCAGGTAAAGGAAGCTGTCACGTATGAGGTGGGCAGGGAAAACGAGGAAGAAGAAGAAGAAGAAGAGGAAGAGGAGGAATAAGAAGAGAATTCTTACTAAACATAAAATCACCATTTTGCATGGCCAATGCCGTTTGGAAACATAATAATCAATGACCTGAAAGCACGCACATTTTCTCTTTCACCGTGGCCTTTATCTACCCCTTACTTCCTGTCTTCCTTGCTAATGATGCTCGCCCTCCTAGCACACACATTTATTTGTTATTTCCCCCCTCCAATTTTTTCCCCCGGTTGTCCCCCTTCCTCCCTGTACCTTTTGCTCCTTTCATTTTTTGCTTTGGCAGATCCACAAGTACAACGACATTCATTGCGAAGGTACTTTTCTTTACTAAAAACGTAAACAGTAATGGGGGCTAGAGAGGAGGTTTGGAGAGGGGGGGGAGGGGACGAGGAGGGCAGAGCTGATATTACGCCATACTGAATCGAAGCATTATCAAATAATGACGATGGCTTCCAGACGTCGATGACGGCCAAGGGAACACTGTCACTAGGGCTGGGGCGCTCCGATTCAAAGGCGTTGTTACTGCTGCCATGGACGAGTTGATGAAGTCCCCAGAGAGAGACGACGGGAAGACCGCAGGTGAGGGGAAAGGAGACGATGAAAGTCCAAGAGCACAACTTGATTCTCCTCTTCACCAACCTCTCCCAGCCGAAACCCCCACCAACCTTGATCCGCTGCGCTATGGAGGTGGGGGCGGGGGACACCCGTCTTGCACCGTAGCACCTGCTGCGACTTTCTCCCCGCTCCGCCCCTCTCCCCTCAATGAAGATGATAGTGAAGTAGGCGGCTATGATGAACTTCAACCGCAACTGTCATTGCAGGGAGACGCCAAGGGCGACGGCAAGCATGTGCGAGGTGGCAAGGCCATTCGAGCCAGCAATGGCGGCGCTGAACCCGAAGAAGACGAAGAAGATGACGATGCGTATTCCGATGCCGCAGCGGGCAGCCCCATTACAACTATTACTGATGCTATCACCGACTATGGGCCTGACCTCTGCGAGTTTTGTGATGAGGATGCGAGCGAGTGCGACGACGGCGATGATCGAAGGAAAGAACTGCCATCGTCAGCAGCCGCAGCAGCAGCGGGGTCATCATCTCAAATGGACGTTAAATTCGATGTCATCGTTGTCGCGAATAAAAAGTGTCTGGAGGCTGTGGAGAAGGCTACCGGCAAGATGCTGCCTCGCCCGGCCAAATGGAGGAAGAAGATTCGTATTCGTATTCAGCTGTATGTTTCAGCTGTATGTTTCACGGCTATGATTATGACCAACATTCCATGGACAACGACGACGCTGACGACGATGATCGATGACAATGATGATGATGATGATGATGATGATGATGATGATAACACAGGCGAGCAAGAGATCTTTTCAAAAAATACGCTATGTTAATAAAAATAGGGAGGAGAGAGGATTTGTAATGCTATAACGATCATGATTATGATGATGATGATGACAATCTTTGCAAGTTATCAATGAAAATATCGACGACTCCTTACCCCCCCCCCCTCGTTTTCCCCGTCCACACTGCCTTTGTCACACACCCACAGAAATCAACCCTTGAAGCAGCTCTATAAGGCCTTAGAGTCCAAATTCGGAGTTCCAATTGGCGTTATGCAATTGAGTCTTTCAACACAGAAGAATGCCAATGGAAGTGGCCATGCTCGCGGCGAACACCTGAATCCCCACTCGATTGCTAAAAGGCTCGAGTAAGATCCTTATTCCTTTTTTTTAATATCCTTCCCTGGAAGTATGCACTCGCGCGTCGTGTTTGTTGTTGCTATGCGCGAGGACTATTTAATCATCAGTTTAACGATTCTCACCCCCCCCCCCCCCCACCCCACCCGCCA
>ADNK01001487.1:0-17585 GCA_000320545.1 Bigelowiella natans CCMP2755 | reverse complement strand
CCCCCCCCCCCCTCCCCCCCCCTCCCATCTTACCACACCATTAGATGTCGCAGTCTACGGAGAGATCGATCACGAAAATCATAGTCGATGCGAAATCAGATAGGTACGCTCCACTGCACCAAAACAACATATGAGAAGCGTTGTGTGTGTATTTGTGTGTGTGTGTGTGTGTGTGTGTGTATGTGCGTGTGTGTGTGTGTGTGTGTGTGTATGTGTGTGTGTGTGTGTGTGTGTGTGTGTGTTTTGGTCACTCGCCTGCTCCGTAACGATGTGGCGGCTAGGCTTCGTTGATTGCTACTCACTCTTCTTCTTCTTCCTCCTCCTCCTCCTCCTCTCTTTCTTCCACACTGCTATCGATGCAGAGTTGTGGGGATGCACATGGTAGGCGCTCATGCTGGCGAGATGATGCAAGGTGCGACGGCGCGTTTTTGGCTGTGAAAATTATTATATATATATATATATATATATATATATATATATATTATATGTTGCATGCGGTGTATTGAGACGAGAAACAGCAAACTCGACTGAAAAGCACGTACGAATTAGCGTCAGGTTCTTCTCCTGTTATGCGTAAGTTGGAAGGGTTGAGGGGGAGGGAGAGGGGGGGAGGGCTTTGAATAGATTTGATTTGACTCACACGTCCTCTCTCTTTCAGGATTTGCCGCAGCAATCAAGTGCAGTATCACCAAGAAGCAGCTCGATTCTGTTATCGGAATTCATCCTACATCGGGTAACTAACTACGTGATTCAAATAAGAGGATTTGCGCTGGGAGTATAGTTTGCGCACCGACCGGGTCGATGCTATTTGGCACAGCCCATAAAGCTTCACCCCATGAGTCTTTTCGCGAGCGGCTTTCCAGGCCGAGAGATCGATGAATCCCACGATCGTGCCAGCGGAATAGCCGTCTCTTTTTATTTTTGTCCTCACGCGCGGCGATGCGCTGTGTTTTTGCATCCAATCCGAGACAACCCCAGCGCGCGTCGATCCTGCCATTATATGTGTTGTTGCGGATATGGAGGTGAGTTTGGTGGCTGACCGTTCAAAATGCCCCTTGCGTGTGTGTTCTTTAGCCGAGGAATTCGTCACGATGCGGACGATGGCTTATGAAAAGGGCAAAGTCGAATGATTACAGTAGCAGTCGGCTAGTGGTCGGTCCTGGTTTATTTGCGCTAAAGGCTGACAGCTAGTACTAGAGCATTGTGACACAGCAATATGCCGCATTCATGGCGCATGCGGAGCAAGTCGCGTTGTTGCGCTCATCACAGCGAATAAATGCGAAGGAATTGAAGCTGGTGATGACACGCGCTAGATCATATATATCTGGCTGGACCGGCAAACTTTTGAAGTCTGCTACTCTAATTGTGCCTGCTGCTGTCAATGTGTTTTCGCGCTAACTAGCTAACCTTGCAGCATCCGTTTCTGCTAGGCATGTTGATGTCATCATCAGCAGTTGGCATGCTGAGCTTGTAGTCCTTTTCGTGTAGTTCAGCAGTGCCGCCAACCATCTTCATCATCGCGAACAACAAGCATGCATGGCATGCTAGCATGCTTGAAATGCCCAGTCATCCTGCGCACTTCTAGACTTCTACACGCCACATGGCACATGCCTAAATGTCCACGTTTGCCAGCCATATATGTAGGAGCATGTGGCTATTTATACGTTATTTTATTTGTTTATTAGGCTGGCATGCTAGCATGTAGTTGTCGTCGCGCATGCACACATGTGTACGACATGCATGCACACCTAGATGTTAGCATGGTGCATCTTGCTGTTAGCTTGTAATGTCATCAACATGTTAAACACCGCGTACTACTAGACTAGCGTGCGTGCTCTGCTACTTACTAGCTTATTCCAGATACGGTCCTACACGTATCTATCGGTATACTATCACAATATAGTGTATTACTGATAATACTGTAACTTCTATCATCGGCTACTATATCTCTAGATCTAGGTATCACCGGCAGCAGACGCACAGCAGCGCTTATATAATGACGAATGGCGATGCATGTGCGATCATTATATATGCACATTTGTCACCGTGTATATATATATATATATATATATATATATAAACGCCCCCCCATACATATTCCTACTTTATTTATATTCACATGTGCGCGTGTTTAGAGAGTACATACTATGAATATCTGAAAAAGTAAATCTTTGGGCGGCGAGATCTCAGCAAGAACGAATCGAATACAAGAGTTAATGGTTTCTAGATGGCTCGAATCCGAACATAACGTCCTTTTCGACGGAGCATCTTATTCTCTTCGTTTCCGCTGCGAACGTGAAACAAAATATCGGCAATCTCCCCCCCCCCCCCCCCCCCTTCGCCCCCCCTATTATTATGGGCTTGAGGCGAATGCGTGGTGTAATAAAAAACGAATAGGAATCCATTTCTCATGGAAGCCTTGGTCCGATAAACTACACTATCACTATTATACTACTCCTCCTCCTCCCGCAAAAACTATTATTATGATGACGATGCAGCCGCAACAAGAGAATCCCTCTCTATTCCGTAGTCTTTGTCTTCGAAACGTAAGGCTTGGAGGCGCACATGCTAATGTGCTTCTTCAGCCCCTCTATGAGCTTCTTCATCGCAGAGAGCTTCTCGTCCTGATCGGCGCACTTCTTCTTCAGCTGCTCGGTGTCGGCCTCGAGTTTCTGACAGGCCTTTCGGATCTCCTGCTGCTTAAATTGGCGAGGCTCAGAAAGGCGAGCCACGCCTAGCCCCTCCCGGTCCGGCACCGCGCCGCCCTTGCTCACCATCCAGTCGAACACCCAGTCGTCGCGGAAGTGGCAGTTCTTGAAGAGCTGCGAGAAGAGGGAGCGGAGGTACACGTAGTTCGGCTTCTGCGCGAAGCGCAATTCCTTGCAGTAGTTGAGGTAGAGGGCGAACTCCTTGGGGAAGCCCTTGCACAGAGTCTCGACTGGGATGGTTTCCTTGCGGTTGCCGATCTTGTCGTATTTCTCCTGCTTCGTGCGCGCCTTGAGCCCTTGCCACGGCAGCTTGCCCAGGTTGAAGTACATCAGCATGTAGCCGAGGGATTCGAGGTCGTCGCGCCTGCTCTGCTCGATTCCCTGGTGCGTGCAGATGCTCGCGTATCGCGGGGTTCCGGTGAATTTCTTCTTGTCGCGGTACGGGATGTGCTCCAGCGTGGTGGGGTGCATGTAGCGCTTGCTCAGCCCCAGGTCTATGGCGTAGAGGATCTTCTTGTTGCTTCCACGGCCCATGAGGAAGTTGTCGGGCTTGATGTCGCGGTGGAGGAAGAAACACTTGTGGATGTGCTCGATTCGGTCGATCAGCTGGATCGCAAGCATCAGCACGGTCTTCAAGCTGAATTTCCGGCCGCACTTGGTGTATAGCGACTCGAGACTCTCGCCGAGGAGATCCATTACCATCACGTTGCATTTTCCCGCGGAGCCGCACCAGTGAACGTTGGGAATGCCGGTGCCTGACTCAAGCGCCCTGTAGACCTTGTATTCATACATCAGCTGGGGGTACTTCGTGTTCTTGTTCTCAAGTTTGATAGCCACGGGCTCTTCTGTTCTTACATTCTCCCCCAGGTATATATCCCCGAAGGACCCGCTGCCTATCTTGTGCTTCATGCGGTATTTGGTTTTGTTCCCAATGAGAATTTCCGCCATCCTGGCCTTCTTTCGAGGGTTCGCCAAGGAACCGGATTCGTTCCCTGATCCTCGAACCCGGCTGTTATTACGTCTCACTTCTATCGTTCAAAAATAACACCACCTATCTAAGGCTTCCTACTGAGAAAGAGTCGGTTTCGTGAAAGGTAGGGGGGAGATGCGAGGAAGGCAGGGCGCGGCTCTACCCACCATCTAGAGATATCGAGTTATGTCTTAAACCGGCTCCCTGTCGAAATTTTCTCCTCAGATATTTTCGCCCACAAAACGTTTACAAGTCGCACCTGCGACAAGGCCTTTAAAATCGAGGCAGAATCTTGCCTCGGATCCCCCTAGTCCCTCTAGGAGCGACATGAAATCTTCGATGTCACATTTTCTATGATCCCGCGCTGTGCTTGAGAATCCTGGAATTCTCCCGGAAGAATACTGGCTTGGGTGAACTACGCGGTAACTTTTAAGGTACGTCTTCAAATTTACGATATCGCAATGCACATTCATAGGCGATTTCCATAGGTTTCTGTGCTGAACCTTCTGAGTGGGGTGGAAAACCCTCACAACCCAAACGGAATCACCTCATTCTTCCATCCGCATAGGGCAATGCGCAGGGAGGGAATAAGGCACGGGTGGAGAACCAATGCATCTCCAAAGTTTTGTCGTTGTCAGAGTTGCATGCGGAATGTGGCGCGTCAGAAGAAGGTCATGCACACGTGATGCATTTGTGATGCAGACGTTTGTTGGAACTCTGGGATGAATCGCAACTTCCACATTGATCTTTGTCTCACAGAAAGGATACCAAGAGCTTCAAAAGGGTGGAAGACAAGCATCGAAAAACATATGTGGTCGATATGTACAAAAGCAGGGGTAATTCATCACTCAAACCTCCGATGATCACAGGAATCTCAAGTTCACTTGGACAAACGCGAGAAACGCACGCACGCACACACGCAAACTTGACACACTTGCAAAGGAGACTGTGCTTCAGCTTCCACTCCTCACTGTGAGGGTCGTTTTTCTTAGGAATGTCAGAAGGGAAAAGGCAAGCTGCTGTCCTGAGCATTTGAAGCCTTTTCGGAAAAAAAAATAGGAAAAATTTCAGTGATCAGGCAAATGCTCAAGGATTCATGGCGACGATGACAAGCGCATGTCTGCATTGCCTGAGCCACCCTGTTGTTGGCAATGAACTAGCAACTTGAGATCTCATCGAGATTTCGAACAATGCCTAATTGGATGTTTCGTCCGCTCCGCCTGACCCAGTGATCAGTGATTTCAAACCACTCACTGTTCATGGAAAGTGCCACGTGATGCAAAAGCCATGATCACCACTGAGTGCACACATTGTTCTCTGGTTTCACAAACACAAACATGAGCTAGGCGTGCCGCACTCACCACTGGAGCGCATTCCAGCACCACCAGACTAGCTAGCCATGATGGCTAGCACAATGCACATTGTCTAGATTGTGCATCGCACATCTAGACAGGCCTAGCGATGGAGGCCTGGACATGCGTGTACATGCAGCTTGACGTTCATGCCTGACTGCGAGTCTGCGACACCTGAAATTCGACCAAGGTTGTTTGTTCGTCCATGCTGGCGCTGCATCCACCGATTGCATGCGCACGCGCGCGCATTGCATGCACAACAATGATCGTCACGCATGAACACAGCTAGACACCACAACAAACGACACAGTCGCACACACATGTTTAGATCTCTAGATCTAGACATGAAAGACACATGTCTAGAAATGAGTGCGTTGGTGCAGAATCTGTGCAGACTGTGAAGAATGCAGATGCAGTTGCCCTGTTAGCCCAGAGCCTGCTAATTCATCGTCTAATAATGGATCGTGTCCTCATCATCATCACCATCGCCATCATCATTAGCCACATCTTCTAGGATGGGAGCTACATTTGCATCTCTGTTACCACACTAACAAGGCAATTCTTCTCCACCCTTCTAGCCTTGCTACCATCCTTGTCATCATCAGCTTGGTTCAGGGATAGGTTTGTGCAAACAAAGGAGCTTTTGTGCATGATGTTTCTAATGAATGTTGGACATCACAATTGGTCGCATTTGCTATTTTTAGTTGCATTTATCGGGACCATCTCATGCACTTGCTTTCCATCACTCTGTTAGTACAGAAGAGAACAGCAACCCAAAGAGTTGAGAAGCAAAAGTTGCAAGAAATCACTGAATTTGGACAGGTTCGGGTAGATATTCTCTCTCGTCTTTTTCTCCTATTCAACAATTTGTTGAGTTTCTGCCTATTAAGGCATCACACTACGACTAACTCAGTGCAGAAATATGAATGGTTCTCATGAGTCATGAGCATCTAAACTAATAAAACATAGTTAGGTACGCATAAAAACTAATTCACACACACACACACACACACAGAGAGAGAGAGAGAGAGAGAGAGAGAGAGAGAGAGATAAAGAGAGGGAGAAATAGAAATTTAAGGCATAGTAGAAGAATCAATGACTTGGAGATAGCTTAAATGCATGCATTGACCCATCCTTGTAGCAATGTCATAGGTATCTTGTGAGTCTGTTTCATCGCTGCGGTTGGTATTCACTATGGAGCATCAGCAATTCAGGAAGAGGAATGGAAGAGACTTAATCTTGGGATCTTTGTCATGGAAACGAATCGCGATCATCCTAATTCAAACTCGGTTGAGCAAGCATTGCATTTTTGCATGTAACATGATGCAAATGATGTGGTGATGGACGGTGATGGCGATTATGACAATGCTAACAATAACGATGGTTGTGGTGCTTCTTCACCGTTGCTGTCAGCTCAAATCTCTGATTTCTCAACCCATGCAAGCATGCAAGCATGCAAGCCAAGCCTAATGTGGATGTTCCTCACCAAACTCTTGTGGTGCATCAGCAGCCAATCTTCTAAATGAAATCACAGCACATTCTTCCACCATGACAACCAGTTCCACGAAGCATCACGTAACCTGGACAACAGATGCACTGAGATGAAGTGTTAACGACCCTACCCTCATCACATCTGGGAGAAAGTCGATTAATCGGAGTCTCCAAACAGGGGTAGTCTAGTCTTCGCAGTGATCTAGAGGGGGAAAAAAAAAAAACGGCCAAATTAAATTTCGGAGTCAGAAAATCGCCTCAATTCGCAGAAAAATTGACGTATTTCGTTCACCTTTCGCAGCAAACCCGCCTCCTTGCCGCAGCCGATGAGCGCTGCTTCAAACTCGCTGTACCTCCGACCGCCGAAGAGGAGGGGGTAGCTGGCACACACATCTCCCCGTGGCGTACATGCCGAATAATGAAGGCGTTTGCCAGGGGACGTCACTGTGGAAGAGCATCAGAAGGGGGAAAATCTTTGAATGAATGTTGACGCAACTTCTTCAAGTGAAAGAATGATCTCACATCGGGCAGGGACCCACCTTTGGAATTCAACATAACTAAAAGGCCAATCTCATTGGACTACACGAATCTAGATTCAATGTCCGTCTCTGCCTCATCTTTTTTCAGCGCAAAGTTCTTCACCCCAACGCTCGTTCGGCAGCGCTTCTACAGCAAGCTCTTGTGTGGTAGCACCTCACTGGCAAAAATCTCCAGGATTCAAAACGTAATAGCAAATTTGCTTTCTGATGCTCGCATTTTCCCATCCTTTGTGTTGTTCCGTGTCTCATCCCAAATAATTTGTTCTGAAATGATAGGAGGAGACGTATGGCATTTCGTTCCGAGACAAAACCTATGTTTCAAAGATTGCGGATAGCATTCAAAAAGGTAATGTAAATGGAGATGGTTTGATGAAGTAGAGTGTAGGAAAAGGGCGTTGCAAATACCAAAAGAGATGCCTCCCTCAGGAAACACAAAGGCGCGGATAGTCGATGTTCGAGACACCAAGGAGTTGGATCATGGTAATTCATCTTTTGCACATGTAAGTTCTACATCATGTCAAGGACGAAGAAGATTAGTGTTCAAACAAAGTGGGTGACACAGGTATGATTCCCGGGGCAGTTCACCTTCCTTTTAGCTCTCTTGAAGATGCCCTGAAGATGGACGAAGTGGTCAATAAACTTTTATAGATTTGATATATGATGCTATCAATCGCAAAGCAATCCCTCATATTTAAAGACACGCTTCAGTACATTTTTCCAAGAGTTGTTGGATATCTTCGACTTGGTCGCTCGCAAGCAGAAAATCTGATAGCTTTATAAATTGTTTCACTTTATTTCGCTGATACTTCGTAGGTGTTCTCTCAATCCTTTGGTTTTCCAAAGCCGAGCAAAGAAGAAGAGATAGTGTTCTACTGCAAGTATTCGAACTTCTCCTTCTCTCTGACTTCATTTTCCTTGATGCTCTCTGTGAAGACATCGTAATCTTCCTAACTTGTTTCATAATGATCATAGACAAGGAGGAAGGGCAACATGTGCAGCTATGAAATTTTCCAATGCAGGACATAATGCGAGCTGCTACCCAGGATCATTCAACGAATGGTTTGCGAAGGACTATTAAGCGAACTCAAGATCAGGTTTTAGCGAAATCACACACCTCCATGTCAAAATAATGGACTACCAAAACTTATTATTTGATCATACTCTTTTCAACAGCAAGTGCAAGACAATGTTGGAATCAAAATGATGAACAGAACCCAAAAACAAGAGGGAAAGAGACAAAGATGGAGAAACTCATCAGCGCAGTGCGATGGTGTTTCGCTCACCCGTCGATCGCGTTGTTTCAAGACCCGTTTCTTTCCTCGATCATTCAAAATCGATCTTGCCAGCTAGTGATGGTGTTCAATCCAATTTAAACATTGCTAAACTGCGTCAAACATGGATTTAAACAGTGCTCTGCATTCAAATGTGCGATACTCTGTCAGCGAAAAAATGATGAACCAATTTTCAATGAATGCCGGCGGAGATGATTCTTGTCAGAATCGCCATCGGTCACGATGATTCTCATTTGCTGGTGTACTCATTCCATTGATGCAGCAAATTAGACAATGCGCACTGCACCACTCTCACTAGACCATGCTAGCATGAAGAACTAGACTAGTAGAGCTGGATGCCACAGCATGATCGCTCGCAATGGACTTCCATTGACTCACTAGCTAGCTAGCTAGCTGTGTTTTCCAGAACAATTTGCAACACCTTCTAGCCTTCTAGCCTTGTCAGATGTCGTTTTCATTCCAGATGATGCTGGATGAGATTTCGAGATTTCCAGAATTGGAGATGTGACCATCTAGCCATCTGCTAGATCTGACATTGCAGTCTCTAGATTTAGCGATGCCAACTAGCTCTGAAGCAAGCTAGCTAGCTAGCCAAGCTGATGAGTCTAGAAGTGCTCAGTGTCCAAAGCTGGAAAATCCTGCTAGCATGCTAGCATGCTAGCATGACTAGACGAGCATCTGTCTAGCTCTAGAGCTGTGGCCCTTTCTGGATTTCCCCTCACCAGCACCGATCGCTTCAGCGCTGGCTAGCTGGATCGATGCACTGTGGGCACAACTAGACAAACAAGCTGCAGGAGGTCTAGATGTGTGAGTCCAATTGACGCAGTTCACAGGATCTAGGAATGTGCACTCGGTGATTGACACGCGTGTGCAATGATGACGTGGATGAGGGGTTGCCCACACTAGTACAGGCTAGCAGGACTCCAGGGTCTCTAGCTAGCTCTAGTAGCTAGGATTAGCAGCTGCATGCACACTCGAGAACAAACACAGGGCACACCTAACATTTCATGCAAGTCGAGCAGATGTGCGCTGATGAATCCACGAGATGGTGGCAAATTCAGCATTTATTTGCGGTGAAGTGATTATTTGTTCACAGAGCAGCGTCTTTCATTGTTAGCATCTGGAGTAAAGAAGTGCATGAGTGCTCATCCAGAATCTCTTGGCAGTGCTTTGCCATCGACTTTGCATAGCAAGCTCCTGTGTGGTCTCGACACTCCATTGTATAATGCTCATTGTCCTCCACGTGAATGTGCTCACCGGGAACGGGCCTCTGAAAAAAGATGGCTGGAGATGTTGAATGATATTGAAATACTCCTGCATAATTGAGTAGGATTCTAATACGATCTTCCGCAGTTCGAATCGGTGAGGTGAATTTCCTGAGAATTTCCGCTCCCTTCCGAGTTAGAATATAAGCGTGGGTACACAGGGAGTTGCAAGACTTTTCGATATCAAAGATCCCGAGAATCTTCGATGCTGAAACCTCTGCTCCGCAATGGTCGAAGCATCGTCCAAGATTCAAGCCATCCCATCCCGCATTCTTCGAACTATCAGCTAGGGATTTTAAGATATCGAGAACAGTCGTTTCTATTTTGTGCAAATTACATTGTCAATATTTGAGCGGAAAATTCAAGAGCCAAAAATCGATTCATACCTTCTTCTCCACTTTTTTGTTTCACCTTCTTCAAAATCTTTTGGTCAAACTTCAGATCGTCTTCGAAGAACACTGCATGCGACAACTCTGGCTTGCTCAGGAAATCTCCCATACTCTCACGATGCGAGAGACTACAAGCAACTTCCCCCATATTCAGTCCAGTTCCATGATTCAACTGGGGAGAAATGTATCGATTACTATTTGTACAAATTGAATATCGGTAGAGGTCACCTTTCCACTTTCCACAAGATTCTTTTCGTTTAAAGAGTCCATCATAACTGCTGGAATTACAGTGACTTCTTCTTTTAAGTCGGTTCCTTCCAAAAACTCCCGAACATATTTCTCCCGCTTAGGAATCGCGATTATGTATATTCCCAAAGTTCCATGAGATGTCTGAATTCTATACATCGCAAACGTAATTCTAAAATGGAGTGCTATCTCTGGAGGAAAATATAATTTACAGTGAGTAATTTCTCTTATCTCCCAGGAACATGCTGTTTGTTGAAGCTTGAAGGAGTTGCTGTATTGATACATAACATTCCATCTTTATCACTTAATTTTGAGGGATCAACGGAATCGACGTCAAGCTCGGTATGAATTTACAGTTCTTTATTTAGAATGGGCTCATAAGAATGCTACGACCTCTTGTTTCGACCACGTCCCCTGGATCTTCGGAGCGCAGGCCAGAAGCGTTAATACGAGCAAGGACGCAACCGGCATTGTTGATGAGTCTGGGCACGGCGAGATTTGTTGTCATCGGCACGTAAAGCAGCACCAACGCCAGTCAATTGGAGAACGTAGTGGCCAATTTCCTCAAGTCTTCTTCGTGTTCCTTGTCGCAGCCAAGCGAGCGTCAATATTTCCTTTTTTGATAAATCTAGGGCATTATTAAGCATTCTAGGGCTGCGTAGCTGCGTTTGGGGAAGAAATGCCGCCCACCGAGATGCTTCCTTGTGGCCGAAAAGCGGAACCGACGCGACCATCGTCCAACCAGATTCCAAAAGGTTCCGTGGCACGCACGCACGTTGCGAAGAAGCAGCAGTAGATTAGAGGTGAGAAAATGGGAGACTCGAAGAAAGAACCAAAGATGCAGCTCCTGCAACCTATCAAAATCGGGGACCTTGAGCTTCCAAACCGTCTTGTTCTCGCGCCAATGACACGCGCCCGCTGCACACCTTCGAAGAACCCTCTAGATGGGAAAAACACCATTCCGAACGATATCATGGTTGAATATTACGAGCAACGCGCTTCAGGAGGCCTCCTCATCACCGAAGCGACGGCAATCAGTGAATTGGGAAGTGGCTGGCTTAACGCACCACACATCCGTACCAAGGAGGAAGTTGCTGGGTGGAAGAAAGTGGTTGATCATGTTCATAAGCGTAAGGGACGTATTTTTCTACAGCTTTGGCACATGGGCCGGCAGGGGCACTCCTCTTTCCATCCGTCGACTAATGACATCGTTTCTGCATCAGCCATAAAGATCAAGGGTGGCCACGCAAGGAACATTAAGGGCGAGAATGTCGAGTGGGAGACCCCACGAGCGTTGAGTATCGACGATATAAAGGCTACCGTGCAGGATTATAAGAAGGCTGCTGAGCTTTGTAAGGAGGCAGGATTTGATGGTGTTGAGATCCATGCTGCCAATGGATATCTCATCGACCAGTTTCTGCAGTCATCAACGAACAAGCGGGCCGACGAGTATGGTGGAAGCCAAGAAAAGCGCATTCGTTTCCTCAAAGAGATCTTTGAGGCAATTTCAAAGGTGTACCCTGCAGGGCGAATTGGATTTCGCCTATCTCCTAATGGAAATTACGGAGATATGGGTAGCGAAGACAACGATAAGATGTTCCGCTTCATTGCCCAGGAGATGGACAAGTACAAGCCCGCTTACATGCACATTATGGATGGCCTTGGCTTTGGCTTCCATGGGAAATGCTCAGTTGTAACGTGTGCTGACCTCAAGAAGTATTTCTCTGGCCCCATCATTTGCAATGTAGGACTGACGAAAGGTGTCGCTGAGGGAATGATCCGAAGTGGTGCAGCCGATCTAGCATGCTTCGGCCGTCTTTACATTTCAAATCCAGACCTGGCGGAACGCTTCGCGAACGACTGGCCGCTTGAGAAAGAGGCACCATACGAAACCTGGTGGCAAGCCACGGGGGCAAAAGGCTACACCGATTGGCCCACATACAGCCCGAAAAAGGAAGAAAAAGCTAAATGATGATGCATGTCTGCATCATGGACTCACAAGCGCATCGAATTTGTGATGATCTATTGCATGAAGATCACATTAGGCAAACATGATTAGATGATTGTACGCGCTCAAGCAAACACATTTGAAAACGCATTCATGTTGCACATGCTCTAGCTAGACGCCTAGCTAGATGTGCAGCAGCGATGTGCCTTAATGTCTGGATGTCAAGATGTTTCCCATGCGATCGATAAGACTGTGGACGCAGGACTACGCACTACGCACCAAGCGGTAATGACTAGATGACGATGACAAAAATCACCTTGTGTGCTCGAGATGCAAGGCTAGCTAGCTAGAAAGGGTTCAATGCAGCTAGCTCGATCTTGTCTTCATCGTCGAGGAGCCGGCTAGCCGGCCTTCTAGCCTTCAAAACGCAGGCTAGCAGGCTAGCGAGCTGCAGCTAGCAAGTGAGAGGTCGCCACTGAAGCTCATGCCTAACTCCAGAGTTGTGCATGCACCTGCTCTGCTAGTCTGGCAGCTGGCTAGCTGGTGCAAGCAAAAGGGACGAAGTGTTGCGTTCGGACGAAAACTCAAATGGAACCGGCGCAGCAAAGAACTGCATGCGCAGCCAAGTGAACACACAAGTAACCACCAGTCAATGTCAACGCCAGCATGGTTCAGCAACACTGGAACAAAACGAAAAAGGGAACAGTTCGATGTTGTTTCCCTGAAGCTGACACGATGTGCAAATGGGTGGTGCAACCAGCTAGCCAGGTCTAGCAGAGGGCGTCGACGACGCACGCTGCCTGAACTAGCTAGCTAGTGCACTTGCGCATGCAATGCATGAAGATGCTGTGTTTGTCAAAATTTGTGAAAACTGCGGATGAATGCATTGTCTTGTGCAATGGATGTTAGACGCGCAACGCAAAAACAATCAAAGGCAGCGAATCGCAAATCCATCATCTGTTGTGCAGCATAGGTGCATGCTGTGGCGTCTTGATGCCTGTGGTGTAGTCTTGATGCAGAAAAATGATCAAAGCATAACAAACTTGTCATAAACACTCTCGTTGATCCAATTTGGCCTACTCACACCAAAAATTCTCGAAATGATATTTTCAGCCATGATCAATGAACATTCAGCCCACCCATGGCCTGCACCAGTGGTCCCGTTTGGATATGTTATGGTGCCATATGCCTCGTTGGCAATATATATAGGTGCGCCGGCAATTGGCTGCAATGCACGACCTGTTGTATTGAATGGGACTCTCAAAAGCGTATGATGAATGGCACCTCCAAATCCAGCTGCATCAGAACCCCAAGCAGACATGAGGCCAAGGTTGGGTGGAGACGAGAGGACCTTCTCCTTCATCCCTACCTTCTCTAGCTCCTCAGCATGGTACTTGACTAGAGTCATATGGACGCTGTCAAGCAAGTCTCTGGCGGTGGGATTTGATCTCTCAAGTGTCACGTATGGCTCATCCATGCTTGTTTGGAAAGGGGAATAAAATCCATAGGTATCATCTGAAAACTTGTATACAGCCTCAAGAAAGCCCCGTGACTCCCCGACAGCCCCCCTTGTGTGCCCATCGTGATATCGCCCAGCGAGAGGCGGATGGGTATCCCCGCTGTCGTCCGTGTTGAAGTTTCCGAACGTCAAATTCAAGTAGTTTCGCCACCATGCATCCGAGTAGTGAACATACAGTTTCACCCCGTTCAGTACGCGCACATCGGTGAGTACCGAAGGATATCCATTGGGGAACAAGCTGGGGTCGGAGTTATACAGCAGGCGGGTTAACGGTCTCATAGGAAGGTTTAGGAGAATGTGGGCTGCCCTAACGGACGTGCCGTTTTTAAGGACGAGTGATAAAGGATTCCCAGAACCTAACCCTCCGGGGGGCACTCTAATCGAACGGACAGCTGTGCCAAAGAAGTACCGAACTCCTGCCTTGACGGACTGGTTATACATCCTTTCCACGAATGCAGCAAATCCTGCATTTTGGCCCTGGCCATCAACAATCTTTCGCATCGACGAATTCGTGCCCGGCTCATAAGGCGCAGTGGGAAGATTCAGGGCTCGCTCTACAAGCGCAGCTGTCAGAGGTGCGTATACATGCTCTGTGTAAACATCCATAGGAGTCCGAGGGTAACGATATGCGCCCAAATCCACTGTGAGATCGTTCATCGGACCTTGATTTCTGTGTACCAATGTCACCATTACCATCGATTACCATGACTGTCTCATCATTCCATCATCATCGTCATCATCATCATCATCGTCATCTTCATCGTCATTATTGAGTTAGTCACTTCCGCCATCATCATCATCGTCGTCATCTTCACCCTCGATATTTTACCTGACTGAAAGGATCCTACCTCCAACTCTCCTCAACCTCTCAAACACACAGATCTGGTTACCATCGAGCCTGGCATCGTCACTGTCTCCCCCCCCTCCAGCAAGCCTCCATGCACTGTACACACCGCCCGGTCCAGCGCCGACGACCGCAACAGAGCAACGGGACGCACGTGTTAACTGAGGAATATGTATGCGCATCACTCACTCACTCATCACTCAGCAACACACGCACGTCCACCTTCGACGATAAACCAGCCAGAGCCCAGCAAGCAAGAACGACGCGCCTCAATAGGACGATCATACGTACAAACTGCGTATCCAACGAAGGAAAGAAGAAGAAGAAGAAGAAGAAGGAAAATATGTGTTATACGAAGCGGGAACCCCCCCCACACACTGTACAATGACACTCTCCCTCACCACACACTCGGACGACGTGATCAGCTTTTCGATCTTCCCTTCTTTTCCATTCACTCTAGATTTTTGAGCTAATAGTCAGAAACCGCAAACAAAATATGGTAAGATTACCAGAAAAAATCATAACTCCTGAGGCAGTGCTTGACAACAAAAAGATGCTGCTCGTGCGCTGTACAAAATCAAAACTTTGGAAATTCTAGGAGAACGACACCCCGAAATCGTTGACGTAGAATCTGTTTCACACCCTGATAGACATCGTACCCCAATATTTTCCCACATTCCTTGAACGGCGTTTATAATTTTACTGCGACATCAC
This sequence comes from Bigelowiella natans CCMP2755, assembly GCA_000320545.1. Taxonomy (NCBI): domain Eukaryota; phylum Cercozoa; class Chlorarachniophyceae; genus Bigelowiella; species Bigelowiella natans. Next base: position 2,308 of record ADNK01001487.1, on the reverse strand, counting down.
CAGATGTGCATCTCAGGCCGGAAAGCGCTAACGAGTATTTGCCTTTGAATTTCGGGTGTGAGAGTACGCCCACGTGTCAATGACTTCTGCAGAACGACAACACGTGCGCATTGTCGTCATGCAATTTTAGCTTCCTTTCCTTGAATATCTGACCTTTATCTTCCTATGAGTTTGCTATTAAAAGACTACCCGAACTTTGGGAGAAAAAGGTAGAATGCGCAAACACACCGTTGTCGCAATAGGTAATATTCCATTCATGACTTTTTTTTTTAGATGTTTTACCGACAAAATTATGTCTGAAATCATCTAGGTTGCGATTCGTGTGCAGAAGCTACAGAGGCGCATAGGGGCGAAGCTACGGAAAGACCAGCGTGAGCATTCAAGCGGCCATCTAAGAGCTAGCACCACCACAATCTCTCTAAGCATTAAGGGTGGTCAACTGAGAGTGGCGACCATGAGTAGATCAGCAATCAGCCCGCGCAGCCCAAGAATCAAGAGCTTCACAAAAGGCCCGCAAACTGTCGTCTCGTTCTCGCTCGATGAAGCAGGGAAGATCATTGCCTTTTCACCGTCAGCTAGAACGTAATCTACGCCGGAATCATTTGAACTCCTTTTGTTGAGATGCTGTTTTGGGAGACGAGTGTAGTACGAACGAAGATGGTATCTCTTCGATCACGGGGCTGCTCGGCCGCAAAGTGAATTTCTCGCGCTCTCTATATCGAATTGGAAATTCCATTTCACAAATATAGTAGCATTGAAACTTTCTCTCGATCATTCCATCTTTCTTATATTAGTAGTAATGCAATGTGGCTAATGCTCCTGCAGTAAGGTTTCCTTTGATATTTACGCGGCTCCTTTTTATCGTTCTCCAGCTATTTCAGTCTCACAAAGTCCCTGGGAAGACGCTTCGACGAGATTTTCCGGGCGGATATAAAAGAAGCTGGTAACAAAATCATAAATGTATTTTCTCATTCGGTATAAGACTAAGATAATGGCCTTTAGCCCACGCGCACACGCGCTAACACGCCACAACACACAAATCTGAAACACATACCAATTTCCTTCTAAGCAACATTCCTCTTATATGATATGCCTGCGATATTACCTTTGCCTCATTATTCTAATCTTCCCTTACCCCGCCTCACACACCACGTTGAATGGCGTGTAGATCTGGCAAGTTTTCCACCGAAAAAGGACATTGTGGAGGGAGCTGTGAGATTCATAGGGAGAGAGGGAAGGTATAACCACAAAATATAAGCGTCGACATTGCAAATAATGAAAAGAAGCTCTGCGTTTTAGAATCCTCTCCAACCTAATCCCAACTCCCCCCCCCCTCTCCCCCAAGAAAAAAGAAATCAGCATCAGAACTATGTGATATGGTTTGCAGGAACGACAAGGGGGAGATTCAGATCGTAAGACTGCGGGACAAGCAAAAGGAGATTAGCGGATATATGGTAATAATGCTTAGAACTATGTACTAGTGCAATACTCACATATCCATATATCAAGCGCACATATGATTATATGCGATCGCAACCGTAAACACACTAACACCCGCCAAAAACGCACGTGATCATCACAAACGCACACGCACTTGAGGGCATCGTCTTATCGAGAAAAACAACGTCGGGCTGTTCCGTACCAAACCTGTAACGCAAGATACTGCAGCAAAATGGCGTCGACCACACACCATCACCCAAAAAATCCTCCTCCTCTCCCCAAAAAGGTCACCGCGCACATTAAAGATGCGGAATACGACGGTTTTGAAGGCCTCCCCGAGGGATTTCTACTTAAAAAGGTCCATCACGATTATGATAGCAGCATCGCTAATTAAGCATTAAAACAGGAACGTGCTTTGTAGCTGTTTGACTTTAACAAATTCTATCGACAACTCTCCCTCCCCCCCCTGCAGGCCTCGCTCTCTGCAAACAAGTGGCAGAAACGCTACTTCCGTGCACGAAAAGTCGTGTGGACCGACAAGCCAGCGGAGTAACAAAACAAACACAAAAAAAAACAAAAACATCATTCTCACCCACCCCAAGCCGAAGAACCCGCTGGTGATGATATTACCGCACCGCATGTGGATAATCGGCCATTCACCGTTCCGAAAACTAGCAGCGCAGCACGATGTATAGTGAAACTAACTTCAGCGGCGCGCATGGGCGATGGTCAGGTATGTTCTGGACTACTTCGCAGACCACCAGACTGTCAATGCCAAAGGCTCTATCAAGCTACAAGGCGAGGGGATACACAGCATAGCGGCACTTCGATACAAACACACACACACACACACACACACACACACACG
>ADNK01001491.1:0-40124 GCA_000320545.1 Bigelowiella natans CCMP2755 | reverse complement strand
TCGCGTGAGTGCCATAGGTCACTGACCCTGACATGGGATTGAATGCATTGTCTCTTCTCTCTCTCTCTCTCTCTCTCCCCCCCCCCCCCCCTCTCCAGAGAAGGGAGAGCATGATGGACGTGTCGGAGTTCTATTCTAATGACACCGAGTGGAGGGGTGGAGGTGCGCACACCCAAGTATTCATCCCCCGCCGATGCATTCCCTGACTTCTGTTGTGGCTTTCGTGTCAGTCGGGGACGAGTCGAAGATGGATTCGTCGTTTGTATCGTCGTTGTCACTACCGCTGCTTTCCTCTTCCCCCCCCGGCGATGAATCATTCCCCTCGCCATCATCACTGGAAGCTTTCTTGAACAAGCATGAGCTCCTTGTTTCCCGTGCTTTCCAATCCGCAGCGTATGGGTGCGTGCGTTGTGCGTACGAGCGGGGACGGACGGCGTGTTTGTGTGTGTGTGCGCGCGCGCGCGCGTGTATGTGTGTGTATGTGTCTGTGTGTGTGTGTGTGTGTGCGTGTTTCAGATTGAGAGGGCGTTTGATCTTATGAGGAGTATCATGCATGGCATATGCATACGTGTGCGCACGTTCGTCGTGTGTCTGTGTGGATGTGCGTGTGAATAGGAGGGGGGGCGGGGGGGGGGGGGGGGGGTTATTTTACACGCATGTCTTTTTGTTTGTATGAAATGACCTTTGGAGATCTAATGACGCATCGTTTGCTTCGTAGGTATTACCGTTTGGGGTCATCTCAGAGGGCCGAAGCTGTGATTCGACAGGTGGCCTTTACGCGTTTTTTCCTTACGCTTTACACTCTAGAATCTATACTACTGCAACACACACTTGAGAAAGCTTGCTGGGCCTTCTTAGTCTCTGGAATAATAATGCGACGTTCATTGTGCATCCTTCCTTGATTGCGTTACATACTCGTAGTTGGCGGAGATTGGCGTAACCCCGCTCAAAGGCACGCAAGGTTTGGTTTTAAAGAGGAATCATCCCTACCCTACTTGCAACCACCTCATTTGCTTCGATTTCGATATTTTAAGCTCAGATCACGTGTAGTGTATACGTCTCTCTTCTCTCTCCTCTCCCTCTCTTTCTCTCTCTCTCTCTCTCTCTGTGTGTGTGTGTGTGTGTGTGTGTGTGTGTTTCCTGGAATTTACGTGTGCTGTGCAACACAGCTCTCGCGCGAAAATTGGAGATCGATGACCCGTTCTTGAAGTGAGATCATCGAGGTACTACATGTGGGGTGACGTCGTCATTTATGCATCCGTAATACCAATGAAGTAGAAAGCGTGAGAAATGTGCTCCGAAAGTCTCCCTGTATTAAAAGAAACTATGGTGATGATGATGACATATTCGGACACACACACACACACACACACATATATATATATATATATATATATATATATATATATACGTGTTGTAGCGGAGCGCGCATTTCTAGATTGGTGGCTCATGTCATGTAAATGAAGGCAGAGGGGCCTAGTGCTGTTGCAAACATTCCGATCAATCATCCAATCATGCATTATTAGCATGAGGTTCGACGCTTAAGATCGGTCGCGTCATGCACACACCCGCGCGCGTTGCGCAAATGCGCCATCGTTGTAACAATACCGAATAATTTTATGACAAAAGCGATAGTATTCACGGTGCCAGTGTGGCCCTTAAGCGAGGCGACATTGAATACAGCAAGCACTGGTTCTTGCACGTACGACGACGACGCTTTTGTAGTCAACAAAGTGTACACTAGTTTTACAGATTGCTCGGGCTCTGAGTTGTAGATATTCGATGCATGCCTAGCTAGATGCGAGCATGTATGCACACGACAGCGTCGCAGTACCTAGGCGTTTGAATAATTGTTAGCGTGCTCTAGTGCTGTGTTAAGTAGATCTTCGTATGTGTACACATTGCATGCTAAAAAGACCGAAGCAGACACGTACTGCTGCGCAAGGCGGGGTCCTGTCTCGATTGTTTCGTACATATAGATACATGCCTACAATTTCCGGAAGAGGCGAGAGAACGCCGTGACAAAGCGACCGTATACCTTGCTCGATGCAGCAGCGCGAAGTCTTCTTCTCCTGCTTGAAATCGATGCTGCAGCTGCGGCGCAGCAGAAAGCTGCGCCGAACCCGAGGAGATGTGAGTTTGTGCCTTGGTCGCGGCGACTGCTACTACCACAGGTCGCAAGGTTATCTTGAAGATATGAAAATGAGCTTGATTCGTCCACAGCTGCGGAGGCTGAGGCGGATTTGAAGGAAGGCTGCAGGGACGGCGAGGACAGGTTCGACGTCGTCTGAGGTGTTTGTTGCTGCTGCTGGTGCTGCTGCTGCTTCTCCGCATAGATAACAACACGAGCACATAGCGAATTCATGTCGTATTGCTCCAGATGCTGGTATTCAGGATCTCCCCAGTGTATGAGTCCGAGGTTTTCTTGCCTCTCTGCGGCATCAGCGGGCTGCAGACCTTCCCCTTGCGCGGCCAGTAGTCTAGCCTCCGCCTCCTCCCGGGCAGCGACAGCGGCATCTAACTTTGCCCTTGCCCTACGCTCTGCAGCTTTCCTGGCATGCGAGCACGCGAATTCCTCGCCGGAGTCATCCCGAGCGATCTCCGTTACAAGCTCGTCATCTGACATGTCCCATTTGTCCATCGATGCATCCGAAAGGTCAACCAACGCCGAGCTGAAGCCAGCTGCCTGCACTACTGCATTCACGGAGGGGAGGGGGAGAAACACCTCCATACACGCCGGCCATGGGCCGTGCGTATCGGGTGACGGCAATGGCTGACGCAGAGTCGTGCACGCGATCGACATTCGTCCCCCCGGTTTCAGTACTCGTGAGACCTCCTTTTGGAATTCATTTGTAGGTCAGAGCGTGATTTTGGGTTCTCTCTCTCTCTCTCTCTCTCTCTCTCTCTCTCTCTCTCTCTCCCCCTCTCTCTCTTCCCATCTCTCCTTTCCCTCTTATGATTCATCTGATGGATAGTTAGATGATGGTGTGCCAACCAACCTGGAATGCAAGCGGCTTGTTGGGAACCAGGCAGAACCCGCCGTTGGAGATGACACAGTCCACGGACGAGTCAGGAAGAGGGATATGTTCCATGTCGCCGCGCACAAATCGCACAATATTGCCCACGCCGCGCTCTTCCGCACGGTGTTGTGCCTGTGATACGTGCTCCTGAGACAGGTCTAGTCCGAAGACTCTCCCGTCCTGCCCGACGCTGTGCGCAGCAAGAAATGCGTCTGCGCCGAGCCCGCTCCCAAGATCCAGTACGGTTTCTAACGCAATGAAATTCAGTCGTCGTGGGCAGTTGAGGGAGATAGCCTCGCCGCAGTGGAATGCTCGATCGATCATGTACCAACAGCAGCAGTACCAACAGCAGCAGCAGCAACAACAACAGCTACAAAGCAAACATCTCATCGTTCTTCGTCATTAAGTGTGCGTACCCCCGGCTTTAATCTTTGCAAGCTTGTGCGGATTTCCGGTCCCTTGCATCGTCCGAACGTCCTGGCCAATGACATCGAGCTCCTGCGCCGTGTAGCCTAGACGCTTCTGCAGGATCCTTGCCACAAACAATGGCCGCCTCAGTTCCACATTCCGAGCTGCGACGTCATAAGACGCCTCGAATTGGTCCTTGTATTCATCAGACGAGTGCTTGAGGTTTCCATTGTTGCTAGGCATCGAAGGAGCGGTCGTCGATGGAATTTGTGGTGAGCACCACGATCCGATGGTCCGGGGGAAAATGCGACAAAAATCGATTTCCCCCTTACAAATAGGTGGAAATGGCCTGGGGTTCGACTCACAAAAGTTCGCTCGATATTGATACTCTACTTAGAAGTTTTCAGGGCATATTTGTTTCGCGAAATCTCTTCCCAGGTGCGATATAGAAGGCAAAACTCCCTTTCGTTCGGAAAGATACTTGCAAACAGATTTGGATGTTTTCGGTATATATATTTTCCCCTTGCGCCAATAAATTTACACATATCTGGAAGAGGCCCGAGGTGCCACCCCGTCCTCGCCATCAGCAACATTGCTTTCGATTCTTGCGTACGGCGTGCGCGGCAAACAGCTGTGTACAATTAGAACACCAAAGCTGCCAAACACTAGGGATTCGAATTGGTCCCAGGTAAGTCAACGCTTCTGAGCAAAAATCAATGAACTATGGAGGTCAAAGGGGTGGACCTTAACAAGCCAGAGCTTCCGGGAATAGTATTTACGATAGATACTAGTCTTCCAATTGATGATGACGGGCTTAAACAAGCGGTAAAGGCGATGGGGTTTGGCGTTAAAGCCAGAGTTGTCCCTTTGTCGGCGTGGGAAAAGGACGTGGAGTTTCATGCTGGGAGAAAGAGCACCCCCTTTACATCTGCGAGGGTTCCGATTCATCTTAGTCTGAAGATGGAAGACGGAGATGGGAAGAAGATGACCGGATCGAGATTTTGCGTCCAGGCAGTTCGGTGGGTTTAGATTTGTATGTCTCGTGATGCGTCTGCACATGTGTGTACTCATATGTGATTTCGTATCACATCGTATCCCACCCTCCCTTTCGCAGATTCAACCCAACGTTGCACTGTGGGTGCAAGCTTGGAAGACAGACACTAGAAGCCACCGTAGGCCTGAGAGAAGGCTCGATGCATGGCCTGGAGATCCAGGCTCACAATCGCAGCGGGCTACTAGCAGCATGCCAGTGGGTTCGGTCTACTGAGGGAAAGGCATTGGTCGCGGACTCCGTGTTCGAGGTGCACCGTTCCAAAGCGACGGAAGCTGAGCATTGTGCGGTAGACCAAAAGACGGGAGAAAGTGGCCCAGCGTGGTTGGTGGAGGGCGGCCTGGTGCTGTGTGAAGGGGTGAAAATGGAGTGCGTAAAAAAAACGGGGGAAAGGGTGAGGCTCAAAAGGAAGGATGGGAAGATGCTATGGCGTAAAATGACAGAATGCACTCGTTGTATAGAAAAACAATAATCACTAAATGCTGCACATGGGTGATTGTCTCGGACACTATGATATGGTATGCAGCGTCTACAGTGCTCATTATGTTGTATCCCTAGGTATCTGTTTGTTTCTGCAATCTAAATAGATAGGACCAATGAACCACGCTAAACCAATACGTGTCTTCTATGCACAATGATTTAACTTTTCTGCGTGTGTCAGTGACCAGCACATTTTTCATGCTGAAATGTCCACGTCGTGTGCAAGCACTAGCGCTAGTGCAAACGTGCGCACAAACGTGCTCAGACACATCTACACATTGGCTGAAAAACAACAAGCACAAATTGATGCTGCGGCCGGCAGAGCCACATCTAGACATTAGAATAATTATTGAAAACATCAGCCGCACTTATGTTGTCTAGTTGTGCCTCTCTAGCTCTGAGTGAGAACATGATTTTATCCACTGCATCGGTCTCATGTGAAAGTGCAGCTGCACACTACAGACGCAAAATGGAGACAACACATGCAACATGCACAACGTATTTGCAATTGAGAGGCACATACAATGCGAAGAACATGTATGAAAATGCACTGCAGGCCATGCTACTAGTCTAGTAGTGTGCATGGGAAAACATTCATTTTCAGCGACGGCGATTGATCATTGAACTAGCATTCACAAAATTATGCACGCACAAGCAGTAGGAATTGGATCATCGTTAAGGTATTTCTCAAAGTCGTGGTTCTTCCTTTTGCTTCCCTCACGTATCCTTGATATCGGAATAGTTGGAGGACGTCCATTTTTTTCTAGATAGTGATCTGCATAACGCATTCCAGAGGCCTTCTCTGTTGCGGAGGATTTCATCCCCACCCACACGAATGCATGAAATCCAACATCGAGTATGAAAACATCCTGAGAAGCAAAACGAGCTCGTTCGATTTTCTTTTGTTCTGCCATCTTCTGCCATGTGATCTTCCCACCACCGACTTCGCGTATCCTCCATAGCTGAGGCGTGAAATCATGTTCATCCGCATCATTGCCTCCCCGACGAGCACTTTGAATCTTCCCCTTATTTCCTAGCATGTCCCAGAACTCTGCCTCATTAGACTCTTGCCCTGGGGCTGTTTGATCAATTATGGCGATCATGGGTTTACCACCACGTGAGTCTTTGACGTCTCGGATGAATTCCCCTCCCTGACGTTTTTCCGAGGTGTTTGATTTACAACCATTCCATTGAACGATGGAATCGCCTTTGTCAAGAATGAACACGTCGCCGTCGTTCAAGGAGGACTTGGTCATTGGGACCTCCTTAAGTGAGATGTGCCCGCGCAGTCCCTTAATTCTATACAACCTTGGTTTCACCTTTTTCTCCTCTACGTGGTTGAAACCGGTCTCGATCCCCCCAGAAAGATAGCGAAGTCGGTTGTGGCCTGTAAAGTAAGAGCGAAATAGCTTTGATTCCCGGCCCTCCGTTTCTCGATGCTGGTGAGCTTTGTCGCTCAGCAGGTGGTCAAGCTCGACTGTCTTGTAAGCTGCGGTGCCATATTCGTCTGCCGTTGACTGAGACCCGATCCAGAAATGGACATCCTTACATGTGACACATTTGGTTTTGTGTGAGTGATAACGATTTTGTAGTTTGAGCAAAACTCTCTCACGTATACTCACAAGGATTCATCGAACCCCTACCCTTCTCATCCCCATTTGCACAAACACTGACTCGGCAGACCCATGCTAGAGCTTCATTTCCGGAATTCTTTCGAGACTTTTTCTTGTACGTGTTGAGCATGATATAGGAATCGCCAACGTGGAATTGTCCCTTCTTTTGAGATGGCCACTCAACGACGTGAAACTTTTCGATCCGCCAGATCTGCAGGCCAACTTTTTGTCCAGCCTGCTTCCATGCAGGTTCATCCATGGCAGCTGCAGCTTTGATTTTTTTTTCCAAATCACTGCCGAAGAGCGCCATGTTTGTGTCCCGCCATTTTGCAGTCTTGTTCCCATCGTCGCCCATTGTTCCGAAGCTCCACCGCTGTCGGCTGTTTGTGCTGATTTTTGTGACTTGGTGCGATTTCATTTGGATTTCCAGGATGCGACAAGCAAATTAACTCATTTTCAATTACTTGTTCAGTGCAAATCCTGGGTAAACCTACTCGTGGGAAATCTTCCTTTGCGCAGCACCAAAATCCGACGTATTTTACGTAGGGTTTCTTTGCCGATGAGTAGATTCATTGGCGCAAGGGGAGAAAAATTAACCGAAAACATCCAAATCTTTATGCAGACAACCTCATCTCGATCTGGGTATGATAGCACGATGGCAGCATGAATGCTGTTGTCAGAGGATGCATCTAGGATATATCATGCTTAAATTTTGTCCTGCACGATGGAAACGCCTGGTCTCTCTTTTCTTTTCTTCCTTCTTTTTTGTTTCTACGACAACATTCAAAGTGGGTCGTAACACCACAAGGGCCCTGCGCATGTGGAAGTAGCGGCTTTCGTCTAGCGCAATAGTTCCTTTGTCGTTGTCGCAGTGCACAAACCCCCGTTCATATTCGTCAGTTCTCAGTACCAATCGGGACGTCGAGATGGAGGCGAAGCTATCTCTCGCGGTCAGCCAGTGTTTGCATTTGTTTCCTTCTCTAAGATGTGTGAGCTGCAAGGGCTCCATAGCTGGAGTTCATATGCTTGCTCTCTTTGTGATACTGAAGTGTGTTGATTTGATGACTTTCCACTGATTAGTTTTGTTAAAGATAATTTCTGAGTGCATGACTAATTACTAATTGTATCAATGAACAACATAAACGCAGTATGTTATGGAAACAAATTCGCTCCTCCTATCATTAAATAATCACTCCCTCCCCATCACACACACACGCACACACACACACAAATCCTGGATACCGAAAAGGTTTGCGATGACTGGCTTGGCCTTTTTCCATTTCTGGAAAGAAATTCTATAGTAAATGAAGAATGTACAGAGACAAGTAGGGACAAAATAAAAAATAAATTTAACGACGTTGAAAATTTATTAGTATTGAAAGCATCTGTCGAAAGTCAGCGTAAGAGCGATGGGTATTATCCGGATGCCTCTATGCTTATAAAAGTTATGGAAAAACCTGATCATCACAAAAACGTTGAAATTAAGACTAATAGTCGGATGGGCATCGTGAAGGAAATTTACTCACCAACAGCTTTCAATACTATTGGTGATAGTGGGCCTGGGGGTAGTATCGATACTGATAAGAAAGTAAATTTGCCACCAAAAATATCACTAGCCCAATCTAAGAGTGCATCATCTCCAATTGCAAAAGAAGCGACAAAATTTGAAAGAGGAAAGCGAAAGGCACTCGCCTTGGAGGACCACATTATACCTTCTCAATTACCTTCTCAATTACCACAACTCAACAAGAAACGTAGAGCTAGTGTTCCACAGAAGATTAATGAGTCCCTAACAGTAGCACAATTGGTGCGTCATAGGAAGATCGCTACTATCGCTACAAACCCGTCTCATCCTCCAGGACTGCATCTTCGCATCCAAGACTCACACATAGAGCAACCAAAGCCTAGCAATGGCCACATAATGCATCGGAATAACCAGTACTTGTTTCCCCACATGGTTCCTAGACCACCCTACCACAAAATACCTCTAGATCCACAACCACCAATTTTGGGAATTCGGAATAAATCTCAGCATTGTCCACCAGCGAGGCAAGGTGAGAGTAGAATTTGTGACTTTGACATTGAATTCATTAGCTGACCTAATTAAATCACAGGAACTGGATGCAGCATCTTTGTTTGTAATCTGCCTCAAATTTTTCGAAATCCAGTAAGGGTTAAGTCGTGTATGTTTGTTGATTTAGTGAGACTAATGATATTTCATTTAGGATCTTTTTCTCCTCTTTCGAACATGTGGAAACGTGGAAAATGTCCGTATAGTTACCGACCTGCTGACTGGACTGAGCAAGTGCTATGGTTTTGTACAATTCGATTCTGAAAAGGTTTGATTCATATTTAATCAATTAATATGATTTCCAAACGCCTGAGGATGGGAATTTCAAATGGTTTACAATTATGGAATTTAATTTGCCAAATGCTATTGCATAGAGTTAGCATTTTGATTGTCGCATTAATTGAATTTTTCGGATACATTTATCTGGGGAAATCAATCAACAATTCATTCGACCTTGAGAAATCAAGCACGTATTTTCATAGCAATCAAATTTGCCATCAAATTAACCATTTTTGGAACTGGAACACTCATAAATTATTGATTACATTTTTTGTGGCTCTTGATCTAGTAAAAGGCTATCATTGTTGTATTTTTATGATCTAAAACTACACCAATCTAATCTGTCTGAAGCGAATGTGCACATTTCGTTTTGACACCTAAAGCGTACTCTCCTATGTTGCAGGCAGCTGAATTTGCGGTTCAATGCATGAATGGGTTCAGAGTTGCAGGTAGACGCATTAAAGTCAGCATTGCTAGACACAATAACAGGAAGCCCACTGATGTTAATCTGCTACCACGTTAACTCATCACAACGCAGTGTCATGGCATGATGCCAGCATGATGCAATGACAGAGCATGCGTGCATGTGGGGAAATCACTTGTTCACTTCTAGATTTGATCGACGCAAGAATAATCTCGAAATGCCAGGGCAGTGAGCACATTGTGTGACACATTTGCACACATTTGGTGTCTGTGTGTTGAACTTGAAAGCAATTTTGAATTTTTGATGCACGTTCACAGAATGCTAGACTGGCAGAATGGAGTTGACAAAAGCAGCATGCAACATCATTGTAGCGCAGGAGCAAATAAATCATCTCCATTCTTGTATCATGTGGTCCACACGTCCACACATCTCATTCTCTAGATCTAGACGTCTAGACGTCTAGACGAGTTAGCGAGTTCAACGTGAGCCACAAACGCACGTGAATGATGTGCCATGTCGCAGGAAGACGCAAGTCTGACTTGTTGTGTGCTTTCTTGTTCTTTTTTGCATCACATTGAGGTTGGATAAGCACACGCATGCAATGATTGGGTGTCTCAGTCTGGTAATTGGGATTCCAACATGGCACTGGAACAACAAGTGTGATCGTGTGATTGATCTCTCAGAGGTTCAATCCCAAGCTAGCAAGCCGAGAGTGATTAGCCTTTCGTCAGTTCAGCTCAAACACCGGTAGGTGGATGTGCAGTCATCGCTGCCACTGCTACCACACTGCTAGACTGTCACCACTGCTGCTAACAGTCACTGCCTAAGGGCCCAAGGGTGTAGCGCGTACCACTACGCGGGCACAAGTCACGTGCGACAACAAAGGGGTTGTCGCGGATATAGAATATAGATAACGTAGATATTAATACAGCATAGGCACGTGGGTTCCGGCGGGACTCATGGCAGCACACCGGAAGTGTGCTGCCCCACGTGCGGCGGCATTCGCGAAAGCTTCGCGAATGATTACGCAGTGCACGATTTAATAAAAATATAATCTTTAATAAAAATAAACACAACTCTTCAAAAGGAAGCAAACGTGCCTTTCCCCCCCCCTGCCTACTTGTGCACGTAGCGCCTCGGCCTGTGAACACCTTACGCGCAACAACCTTTGGCTTCCACACACGGGAAACGATTTGACTAACAATGTCACAGCAGCTAGAAGAACAGCAGGACTTTGGCTCGCAGGCCGTGCAAGGGCACGAGCAGAAACAGGAAAGGAAGGGCGATACGGACGCTAAGGAAGGAGGAGGAACACCTCCACAGGCACCGCCGGGACCAGCACCCGGGATTAAGAAAGCAGATGCAGCAGCAGAGGCACTGGAGAACTTCTACGAGGCGGACGACGAGGACGTGGCCGCCGAAAGCAAGAAGGTCGTAATGGCATTACGAGCCTTGCGACCCAGGGCGAGCAACTACGCCAAACTGAAAGTATCGATAGAATACAAGTATCAGACACATGATGTTTGGGCAGCTATCATGCAGGACATCATGGATTACGAAGCAGACTTACCTCCAGAGTGGGCAGCTTTGTTTAGGAACGACGGGGGTCTGGGCGCCTCGCGGGGGACGACCCAGAGCACCGTCAAGCAGCAGCAGCCGGTACAGCGGAACACCCAGTTCATGTCTGTTAAAACAGCACCGGTTATGATAACGAAATACAACGGGAAAAGAGGTGAGGCAAGGAGGTGGTGGAAGAACGCTAGGAGTATACTCTGCGACTTTACCCCTAACCCCACCGAAAACGACAAGCTCAAATGGCTAGCTATAATAAAGCAAGCCATGGACCTTTACGAGACAGGCAGGACCCGGATCAGGCAGCTAGAGAAAATACACACTACAGTTAGTGGGCTACGAGACGTTGAGGCGATAATGAAGGCTTTTGTAAATGAACAGGATGCTAACTCCCTACCCCAGGCTATTAGAAAATACAGAGCAATGATGCAGCATGAGAGAGAACCTGTTAGAGACTTTGCCACGCGCTTCCAGGATATGATCGACGAACTACATGATTTTAATTACAACACAGGTGATGATCAGGCAAGGTTTGAAGAGTTCAAGTTAAAGATAAAGGAATCCACTTACGTTACGGAGAAAGGCTACACCACGATGGAGGCAGCAGTGCAGGCTATATCCCTACGCGAGCAGGAGCAGGACCGCAAGTTTACCAGCCCTAAGGTACCTGGCATAGGAAACATTAACGCTATTAAGCCGCAGCGAGACTGGTACAAGGACAGGGAAGGTAACCGACGTTGCGGATACTGCTCACGTAAAGGGAAACACACCGCTAAAGACTGCAGAGACAGGAAAGAAGGACGACCCAGGATGACGATCAGGCAGCTCAACGAACACTACGAGAAGTTAAAGAGAAAGAAAGGCAGAGGACAAGGATATAACAACAGCAAATGGCAAGGCAGCAACAACGGGAAGAACAATAAATATAAGAACAAAAAGCAGAACAGTATCAATGCTATACAGCAGCAGATAAACGGAATATTAGATCACCTTAAGCAGGCGCCGACGAAGACAGCAGTACCAGCAACGCAGGACCAAGACAAGCCCATGACCCTAGACGACATAAAGAACTTAGGAGTATGCAACATTAATGACGAAGACGCTAACAGGACTATCAAAGTTGCTATGACCAAGGTTAAAGTTAAAGACAGCTACGGAGACTACAAGAAACTACCTGCCCTTTGGGATAGTGGCAGCATGCCGAAGTCCTTCATAAGCCTAAGCACAGTAAGAAGGTTAGGACTATTGGATCAAGTGACTAAGAAAGAACGTAAATATGCTCAAGCAGACGGAAGCTCTTCCATGAAGACCGTCGGTGAGCTAATGCTAAAGCTACAGATACCTGGCAGCGACGCGGAGACCCAAATCAAGACCCGAGTAGCCATGACTTTATCCATGGAACTACTCCTCGGACAGGATGCCCTAGAAAAATTAGGGGGGATCATATCATTCTACAATCACAAGATATACTTTGCTAAGTTGCCAAAGAAGTCAGGCAGGACCATCAGCCAGAACATGATACGGCTTGACGAGTGGACCTCTGAGTCAAGCGTTAATGCGTTAGAGTTTATGGACCTAGCGGACAACAAGCTACCTACACCTACCGAGCTACGGAAGAAGAACCCCGGCAAGACCATCCGACAGATAACGGAGCTACTGGACAAGACCCCCCCAGCTGATGATTGGGATATCGACAAAGGCAAAAAGTACATTAATAAAATATTAAACGAGAAGTACTCTGACATCACCAAGCCGACGACGAAGCCCTCCAGCAAGCTTACCCCAGTAAAGATCGAGCTAAAGAAGGGATACGAAGAGTGCATCATCAATGACCCAGAACATAGGCGACCGGAAGCGGACTGGGAAAAGATAGAGTGGCAGATCAATGAATGGGCAAAGGAAGGGAAGATAGAGCCAAGCAACTCACCATGGAACGTGAGACATGTGCTAGCTAAGAAACCTACTTACCCTTTCTTCCGCCTGGCGCACAACTTCATCCGCCACAACCGAGTAATAAAGAGGATCCAGACACCTACACCAAGGATAGATGACGTTATTGAACACGTCATAGGATACAAATACTACTCTTCCCTAGATAAAAATGAATCATACATGCAGACACCCATCCACAAAACCTCCCGCCCCATTACCGCGTTCTCCAGCAGGCACAGGAAGTGGCACTTCGTCGTATTCCCTTACGGCCTAAGCATATCAGGGGATGCGTTCAGTAGTCAGAACTACAGGGCATACACACATGATGGGATGGCGTCTGTGTTGTGGGTGTTTGTGTTTGTGTATGTGGATGATGACATAATATGTACCAACACAGTCGTCGCTCAGATCTTCCTCCTGGAAAATATATTTATTAGGTTTGCACACTTCGGTTTTACTATTAGACTGCAGAAGTGTACATTCCTAGCTACAAGAATCAAGTGGTGTGGATATTACCTGGAGCAAGGCCGCATCACCCCAAACCCCGAGAAAGTAGCAGCACTACAGCAAGCCCCTAAACCTAAGAATGCAAAGGAGTTAAAGTCATTCTTGCAGACTGCAGCTTGGATACTACGTAGGTTCTCCCCTACCTACGCTAGGACTGCAGCTGCTTTTACTACTGCTTACCGGAAGGAGAACTCTGTAGGCCTCAGCTTCGCTAAGGTGTGGGCCAAGGCTGGCCTTGATGCCCACTTCGATAACCTAATAAAGTTATGCAGCAACACCCTATTGAATGCTAAGCTAGACACTACTAGACCAGCTACCCTATGGACAGACTGGTCTAAGCTAGGTATGGCTGCTGTACTTACCCAAGACCAGCAGATCATACGGGTGTGGGGCAGGGCCTGCACAGCAGCTGAGGCCAAGTACAGCCCTACAAAAGGAGAGTATAAAGCCATGACTGAGGCGCAGAGGAAACTAAGACACTACCTGCTGTCGGTGCCCAGCTTCACCTTAATGACTGACCACAAGCCCCTCCTAGGCATCGACCGCAAGCTCGAAGCGCCTAACGATGAGTATGCAGCTATGAGGGCGGACACGGAAGAGTTTAGGGACAAGAGGACAGTGGTCTACGCACCAGGAGACAAGCAGCTTGCTGACTATTTCAGCAGGCTGTTCGAAAAGAAAGTCCCTACCCAGGTCACCCCTATGGTTAACGCGATTACCTTCGAGGACGGCGACTTCCTGCCTGAGCCAGAGGAGCTCCAGCACCTTCAAGAACACCTGGATAAATACAAACACAAGCATGAGGTACTTAGTGATAGGATATATGTATACACTAATAATGTTAGGCGTACCTACGTGCCACGGCGGACCAGGGGAGCCCTTCTCTTTACCGCCCATGGACCTGCACACGTAGGAGAAAACCATATCACTGCTCTACTCTACCATTACTACTGGCCCTACAAGCTAAAAGAGATAAGGACATACCTGCGTGGCTGCAGGTGCTCCAGCTTGAAGGCGGCAGGCGTCGCCACCAAGGAGTCCAGCAAGAGCCGTGCATCTAAGAAAATCAAAGCAAGGAACTTCTTAGATATCGTGCAAATTGATGTTTATAAGTACGATGGCTATCACTACCTTACCTTCGTTGATGTGGCCACTGGAAAGTGCTGGGTTAAAAAGATTATCAAGGTCAACGTTGCTAAGAAGAACAAAGGCTTATATAAGCAGAGGCTTACTAACTGCTACCGTACCTGGGAGTCTGAGCTCCAGGCTATCCCTGATGAAGTTAGCATAAACAAGATACCAAAGAAGTTACATGTGGATAATGAGACCTCTCTTCTACAGCTACCACACCCTAATATTGATGCCTCACCTGTATACTATGCCCAGTCCAACTCCAAGGTAGAGCGACTCCACCGCACCTTGGCCAACCTAAGCAGGATAAATAGCACCACACCAGACAAGATACAAGGGTTAGTAAACGACACCTTCACGTCTGGGGGAGGTATCAAGGATAAGGAGAGGGAAGAAGGCGACGACAACGACGACGATACCGAGAGCGAAGACGAGAAGGTCCCGTACGATGGCCGAGTTCTAAAGGAAGGACAGTATGTTAGGGCCAAGGTAAATCTGAGATCGAGAAATAAACAAGACCCCTTCTGGGGTGGCGTTGCAAAGGTTACCGAGAGGAAGGGGAGGAAGCAGTACTACATCTATGATGGGAACAGGGTCACCTTGCGCCACATCAGTCACCTAAAGAATTATGATATCGGTGAGAAGCTCCTAGAGGATGTTAAAGTAAACCCTACTGTGTGGGAGCGAGCAATGCCTTGTTTAGGACCCCGACCTAAGTTCGATGTGGAATATGGAAACAATAAGGTCAGGGTGAACGACGATTGGCGCATGAAGATTGTCTATCTAGGCTACCCTGGATTACGAAATATGGAGAGGGTAGCTATGAAAATAAAGGACGGAAAATATCAGCTACTCTACCTAGCTGTTCCCGACTTACCCTTTGAGCACTGGTATAAGGTCCTGGGGGACCTTGATGCAGAGGGCTGGTATGGACACGAACCTAAGGACGAAGGTGAGTTCTGGGTAAGCGACAAAGGAGATAAGGTTAGAGAGGAATCTATTACCTGGTGGTTGGTGAAGTTCCGAAAGCGATGAAGGTCTAAGGGAATAAGGAAGGAAGGAAGGAGCAACGTGACTTGGGGGAGGTGTAGCGCGTACCACTACGCGGGCACAAGTCACGTGCGACAACAAAGGGGTTGTCGCGGATATAGAATATAGATAACGTAGATATTAATACAGCATAGGCACGTGGGTTCCGGCGGGACTCATGGCAGCACACCGGAAGTGTGCTGCCCCACGTGCGGCGGCATTCGCGAAAGCTTCGCGAATGATTACGCAGTGCACGATTTAATAAAAATATAATCTTTAATAAAAATAAACACAACTCTTCAAAAGGAAGCAAACGTGCCTTTCCCCCCCCCTGCCTACTTGTGCACGTAGCGCCTCGGCCTGTGAACACCTTACGCGCAACAAGGGTCATGAATTGATTCCGCGGTGACCATCTTCGGGAGGATTTGTTCAGGAACCTCCGACATTACTTGAACGCAGACTCTCTTGAAAATTCTCCTACGATTTTCCAAATGTACACACATATCTTTATACGGGCGATTACAACTAGCGTCATAGCCAAAAAAAGTGTCGTCTTTCCAAAATAGAAACTCGACTGCGGTTCTTGAATGTCAGTCTTTCTTTGGTAACAACGACCAACTTTATTATGTTTGAAACCCTGTACTTTATTTTGAAAGACACGCCAAAATTCGACAAATTAATAAAATTGCCAATTGTACATCACAAATATGAGTAAGTCTCTGGAACTTAACCGTAATTCGAGCTCAGCCAGTCGAACCTGTGAGTGCGGTGACCCACCCCCTTGCAGAAAGAAGTAAAGTTTCGACAGCTAGTGCCGATTCATTATGTCGGGGCCTTTGAAGGCGTGCATTAGACTGGTCGTGCCAGCAGGAAAGGCGGCGCCATCGCCGAAAATCGGACAGGTAACAAACCAGAATTTTCAAATCAAATCGACACAGGGATTCCAAAGTTGACCTCTCTCTGAAAGAGAAAAACATCTTTCTCTTCTCGACCCTACGTGACACCTTTCAATGTTTTAATATCGGTTTACATTACTCGCTGTTCTCCCGGTAACGTGCTCTAAACATTTAGGCATTGGGTTCGCTCGGAGTAAATATGATGCAGTTCTGCAAGAAATTCAACGCACAGACATCTGACTTCGCCCCAGGGATCCCACTGAGAGTAAAGCTTAGTGCTTTTAAGGATGGAACTTTTTCCTTGACAACACGGGCCCCTGTAACTTCTTGGTATATCAAAGAAGCAGCTGGGGTCGAGAAAGGGGCGAATAGACCAGGGTAAGGGGTCGTACTAGTTCCATTTTACTGATTCAGGGATAGATTGATGTCACTGATGCATGCACGTTTGCACACCGCATATTCAAGTTCCTGCATATGATGTACAAAATGTGTATTTACTTCTACATAATGTTGGTTTGTTTGTGGGACTCATACTGCATACATTAGAGTAATTATTTTACTAAGCAGAAGCTGTTCTCATCTTTCAATTATACACTGCCAACCACCTTAAATATATATATATATATATATATATATATATATATATATATATATAACAATCAATCTCATAAGTTACCCCTCCCCCTTCCCGCCCACACCCAATTTTTTTGCAGACACGAAATAGTCGGTGCTATTCACGTCAAGCAAATATATGAAATTGCAAAGATAAAGTTGCAGGAAAACGACAGGCCGAATGTTACATTAGAATCGATGTGCCGTACAATCACTGCGAATTGCAAAACAATGGGCATCAAGGTGGATGCTACTCGCAACGTTACTTAAAAAAAAATAGTAGTGGGTCCTAACGAATACTTGTTTCATGCAATACGTGTAAAATGCGCAGCAAATACACGAATACACACACACGCACACACACAACATATATATATATATATATATATATATATATATATATATATATATTTGTATTTGTATTTGTGTGTGTGTGTGTGTGTATAAGAGTGTCGAACATGTCTTTGGCGTACATAGTATGCTGCTTCTCGTTATTTTTTGTGGATTGGTAGCGGCAGCGGCCAAAACGGTGCGATGCAACTTCTAGACTTACACGAGAATGAAGCTGCGCGCGTGTGTGCGCGCCGCTTGCTTTCTAGCTTTGTCGATCAATGCAATGTGTCTAGCTGCATGGAGGTGGGCCAGTCTAGCAGTGTGTAGCATATTTGAGACGGATGTAATGAAATGTTTAAATTGTTTCAATGGTCATCCTAATGTAGCTGTGCAATGCAGCGGGTGTAGCATATATATGGGCATGCATGTGCGTGTATGGCATAAGCAAGAGTGCTTCCAATTGTGATCATACTTGACACCACGCTAGCTAGCTAGCATGTTGTGAGGGTCATGGGTGCGCATGTATATATAACACAACAAATGAAACATGTTTGGATGCCATCCAGCATGCGCAGCAGTCGTGTCTTTTATCATGATTCGTCGTGCTAGCTACGCCGCAGTCTGCTCTCTAGCTGGCGATTAAATCAGTGCGACGATGAATCCAAAATTTATTGGTCCATATCACTTCTACTTGTTTGGGTTGTCTGACTCGCGCTCTGCTGTCGAACACCTATAGCCTTTGGATCATGCAGATATCGCTCATTCGTCATCATGTTGCGGCACACGCACTGCTATGAGCTTGCACTTAGCATTTCAAGATTCTTTCTTCACAGCTGAACGACTGCAGCTGCGATGCTGCGATGTAACGTCTTCAAACATTTACATTTTTTCGTATGAGCGGACTCTTCATTTTCACACAACTCTTCATTAATCGCAGGAGCTTATACATTGGACACGTGCCGTGACGAATCAAGCGACGGCAGGACCGCGCTTTTACCACCTGCGCCTTAGTCTTTCCGGTCAGGGGAAAAGTAGGTGCCTTTTGGCCGGGAACTCCAAACGCTACACAACCCGATTAAACGTATTCGCTCTTGCCTCACCGCATGATTCTGGCAGGCACGTATTGCTTCTCAAATGCTCGCAGTTGATCCCAAAATCCCGGATTCGGTCGCGCCATCTTCCGGCGGCCTTTCACGTAGCGAAAAGCTTCCTCAAGGGTCCAGTGGTTTCTGAACATCAAGTAGGCTACAACTATGCTGACGGAACGCGAAGCACCTGCCTGTAGGACAGCAGAGCATCGGTGATGAGACGCCGGCCGCTAGGGACGTTATCAATATCATTATCTACAAACTTAGAAAACGAACAAACACGCATCGCCAACCTGGCAATGCACGAGCATTCGACGCTTCTCCTCCCCTTCGCTTCCTGGCCCGCCCCCCTCCGCCAAGCCACACGCCGCTGCAGCACGAGTGCGGTCGGGGGGGTTCGAGTGGAGAACTTCGCACATGTACCGCACGCAGCTGTACAGATGCCGGGAGATATCTGCGTTGGCGTCGTCCTCGAGGTTTCTCACCACGAACACCTCGCGCTTTCCCCCCACCCCTCCTCCTACCCCGTGTTTCACACGCGACCCCGACGATTCCCTCCGCAGCAAAGGGGAGTGGACGGCGCACTCAGAGCCGCTGAGGCAGAGGACGTGCGAAAACCGGCTTTGCTTCTTCGCCCCCCTTGTCCCATCAGCGCATTTAATGTCGGTTGGGGGGCCTCCTCTTCTCTTACCGAACCCCTCCTCGTCCTTCGCAGCGGCGATCCCGCCAATCCAGATGTTGTCCGTGACCTGGCCTGGGAAAGAGGAGGAAGGCGTGGCTCAGTTTCAAGGGTGAGAGTATGCACGCAAGACGCATAGCTGTATGGCTGATGAGTATTGACGGCCGGTGTCGTGTCTTTGCCACGCCACGGAGAGATAGCGCGTTGTGGATGCATTTCCATACTCTGCGCGACGCGTTCGAACACCGGCGCGTTTACATATTCATTAAAAGGACAATATATATATATATATATATATATATGTGTGTGTGTGTGTGTGTGTGTGTGTGTGTGTATAACATGCGCTCGTATGTGTTTATGTGTGTGTGGTGGGAGATAAAGGGGGAAAAGGAAGAACGAGGGAAAGAGAAAGAGAGAGAGAGAGAGAGAGAGAGAGAGAGAGAAGGGTGACAAATAAATCACTTACTGGCTTCTCTCGCTTCCTTTCGCATCACAGCTGAGGCGCTCTCACCACTTACCCCCCCCTCCTTTCTTGACGGTCCTTGTTGGCTTCGAGCATCAACAATAAGGATATCATCGAGAGCGCCAGCACTTGAGGAAGTAGTAGATGTAGAATAACGGGGAGTGAGGGGCGGAGCGCACTCTGAGATTGGAGTGTCAGCTTTGCCCTGCATCAGCCCGCCAATTCTCGGTCCTGTGGATGCCCTCTGCTGCCTCCTTTGCTTTCGTCGAATCCGCCGACTGGGCTGGTGTGCCGCCCCTACATCCCCACCCCCCCCTCTTTGTTGAAGGTTGATGATTTTGACATGCTCCTGGGGTATGCCCGTGGCGACAGACACCGCACCGAGAAGATCGGCGAATCTCGTATGTTTCGCGTCTAAACCATTTAGTCGAAATCTCGAGGAGGTGGGCCTACTGTTCCTGTCTCTCTCGCTACCCCCCCCCTTCTTCACCCTACAGGTGAGAACCGTGGCTGCCTCTACATAGTTATCACCCCCAGCAGCGTCTACGTCGTCTTTTGGTTGATCTTCCGGGCGAGATGCCGGGTACTTCGCTAGGACGAGGCTATCAGCTAGCTGCGTGCAGTGCTCTGGGAAATTCGTTCGGAGAAAGATTTCTGCGTCCTGAGGAGGTATGGACAGAAGGAGAGAGGATATAAGGTAGCTATGGAGAGAGAACGGGAGAGAGAGAGAGAGAGAGAGAGAGAGAGAGAGAGAGAGAGAGAGAGAGAGAGAGAGAGAGAGAGAGAGAGAGAGAGGAGGGGGGGGAGGGGGGGGGGGTGAAACATAGAGGCAATTACGCATCTAATTTATTATTCTCCCTGCATTTCTTTTTAAGAAAACAACTTCGGCGTCGATGGTATGAGTGCTAATACAGCAAGCCACGAAGAGACATGCCTGCTTAGACCATGCGCACGAGGTCGTTCATAAGCGATTAATCCCAAAAACTACTACCTGATTTTCTCCGGTTCTCTTCAAAAGTCTCTCAGCATCTCGCTGCACCCGTTCCGTTGTGCCAGAAGATGCCAGAAGACCCAGCTTCGATCGATTCATACAAGCGCACGCACACGCACACACCAATACAATAAATAGAAACACACCCAAACCCAAATAGAGCCATGGAAGCTGAAGTCACAAATTTATGCGGAGACTATTTCAACATTAGGGCAGCAAGCCTGGCCCTCTCCGTCTTAAGGTGAAACTCATGCTCGAAAAAATCCTCTACTCCTTCCTCGGCCTTTCTTCTAGTCCTTCGCTCCTACCTTCAGACGATTGAGATCCTCCTCATCCATGTGAAGGGATGCATAGCATGCAAGGAGAGAGCAGGAAAGCCAGCCATTCATACGTGCCCATCACCAGCTTATCGTCATCGAGGGGAGGGGGGCACGAGGGGTCTTTTCCCTATCACAATCAGAAGTTTCTCCAATGAAAGTTTGCCTGTTTATTTCTTTACAAGTCTCAGTCAAACTCCGTATAAGATTTTGTCGTAAATATCTTCATCGTATTGAGCTAACTTTTGTCTCTGCGACAATCTAGATCGGATGTCGCTCTCATCATCAAACAGATGGAGGTCTGAGAAAGGTTTGACTATATCCAGACCCCTTCGATAACAGTTTTGACTACTTCTTGACCCCGAAAATATTAAAAAGGCGGCAGGGTCTAACTGTCGATTTTGTAGTAGTTTGCGGGAATTCATCTAATTATCATTAAAAGCCGATTTATTAATATACATAAAATATCGGCTGAATTTTACTCGATTTCAAATTAACGGCCGTGACAAGCCTACTCAAAAATAAAATATATCGCAAAATATTCAGAAATGTTGATCTATTTTTATTGTCGCAGTTGTAAATTATAAACAATTTAGTTAGAAGCGCATGTAAATTTGGATAGGTTTAAGTTGGAAAGACGGATTTCGCGAGGTGTAGCGTGAGGAAATAGCAACATCTCCCATCACACCAAACCCCACAACTCAAACAGTCACCATGCCAGCCAAGTCTAAAGCCACCAAGACCCCAGCTAAGAAGCCTGAAAAGAAAAAGGCAGAAGGAAAGCGCAGAAAGAAGCGTGTTGAATCCTACTCCACCTACATCTACAAGGTCCTCAAGCAGGTCCACCCTGATACCGGTATCTCCCGCCGCGGTATGTCGATCATGAACTCCTTCATCGGAGACATCTTCGAGCGCATCGCTTCCGAAGCTGGAAAGCTTTGCCGATTCAACAACAAGGCTACCCTCTCTTCCAGGGAAATCCAGACCGCTGTCCGCCTCATCCTTCCTGGAGAGCTTGCTAAGCACGCTGTTTCCGAGGGAACCAAGGCTGTCACCAAGTACACCAGCTCCAAGGCTTAAGCTGAATCGTCTCTATTTCCGACGAAAGCTTTTCCACGAATCAATCCAAAAAACCAAACCCAACGGTGTTAATATGCACCACCCAAAAATGAGGAAAACTCGTGTTTGTCGCAGCTAAGCATGTCCTGCGAATGATGTTGTGAATCGCAATTAAATAATGGGAAAGCTCCACAGTAACACAGAAAATGATATGATCACTCGGTGGTTACCAGTTGTCTAGCTAGCAAGACGATTTGAGGCAAAATATCGGACCGACGTTGTGTTCTTTTGTTTGAGACATGGCGTGTAGCACATTGAGCTCGAAGGCGATCCTCAGCTCGCTGATAACGTACCACGTGCTGTTGTGCGTGTAGTTATAAGATGTAGTAACGATCGCATTGTTTAGCATTCACTGCTGCTTTCACATCTAGACATTCTGGACAGCAAGTGCAGAAGAACACGCATCCTAGCATCGCTAGATCTTGTGTGCACTGTTGATTGCACTGCTTGCAAGACTGGTACACATTTGATTCGTTCATCGATGGTGCATTTTGGAACACTAAAACCTAGAAACAGACCATTCTAGCATTCTAGCATTGTCGTGGAGGATGATCGCAGCATGCGTGAGACGGGCTAGCGGGTGCAAACAATGGACACAGCAATGCATCGTGCTCATGCATGCAACGAAGTGCATGATTGCTGAATGTTTTCAATGGTCACCCTGATGTAACTGCGTGCCAGCGTTCAAGTCTAGAAGTGCATGAGCAGCGATGATGGACACAGCTAGACAGCAATGTCACGTGTGCAGAGAACATGTCCAGCTAGCCAGGTGTGCAGTGTGTTGCATTGCATGTCTGCATGTGAGAGCATCCCATGAACAAACAGACTGCGAGACCAGTCTAGCAGAGGACACGTACATGCAGCAACGTCGTGTGTGCAGAACGTGCATTGCACCAACATTGCGTGCGCTGGCGTGCTAGCATGCGTGTCCAGCATGCACACGGTCCACATGCATGCTTCGCATCCGTGGAACTAAGGTAAATCATGTTGCAATTCATTTTCATTTGATTTCGAGTCCACAGTCTGCTCAGCGAGTAGAATTGTGTTCCTTCCTGTCGCTTCGTGTTTCGTCAGTTCCTATTTTTTGTGCTACTTGAGAAGTGTTCCTTCTTTGATGGCCTTTCTTCGCCAACTCATTGCGTCTAATAAGCTCCATGCCTTCATCATCTTGCTAAGTCTCTTGATCTTAGTTTTGAACAGCCTTTGGCGCAGGATTCCGTGGGCGAATCAAAATGCTGCGCTCTTGTAAAGCATTGATTTGCGGCAAAACCCTGCATTATCTTCACGCGCTGTGTTGTCGTACACTTTCGGTAAGAAAGCTGCCGCGATTGTCCACCCGGATACGGCGATGGCTCCCCATCGGTGTCGTTGATGACTTCCTGTTTGAGTATATTATATATATATATATATATATATATATATATATTTACATAGAGAGAGAGAGAGAGAGAGAGAGAGAGAACAAACCGTCAGCAAATAGCACAACAAACATCGTTAGTTCGGCCGGTCAGTTCCCAACAAGTTTAAATGAAAGTCTTTCGTCCCCTCCCTCCCCCTCCCCCCAAAAGCTCACCACAAACACAAACGAACACAACCAGATCGCAACAGGCGACAGGCGCTGAGGTTTCCGGCCACAGAAGATTGAAAAATTAGTTAAGATTTTATCATCAAGAATCATTAGTTTTTGAAACCTTTTCGCGAAGTTGATCTTCCAGGGTAACACAGTTTCTTGGGGAGGATGAGAACTTACGACTGAGTAAGGGCGTGGACAGAGGCCTTTTCTGCAGCGGGGCATTGCTTGCTGTCGCATCGTCTCCGACGGTGACAATTCTGCACCTTGCAGCTTTTTTATGCGGGGACCGACAGTTTTGTATTAGATCTTCATGCGATCTAAAGTGAAGCAATAAGGCCGCAAGTGAGAAAATATCGAATCTCTTCGTCACGGCACTCATACATCCCTATTCTCATGTTCTCATCAGTTGTGTTGAACTGTCGTTGCTGCTGATCCTCTTGCTAATCCTTCACTTCTTTATTAAAGAAAAATCATATTCGCATCGGTCCGATAAAGGTATGTATTCCTTCGGGCTTACGCTATTCTATTACCTAGAAGTTGAAACCAGCGGCTCTTTCTTGAACATAACACTCTGGTGACAAAAATGCATACACACACACACACACACACATATATATATATATATATATATATATATATATATATTGATGTGTATGTGTGCACATATTTCACAATCACTTGCTTCCTGCAGTTTTCTTCCATTGATAGTTCCAGAAGTCTATACAAAGGCAGGGTGAAGAAACGGCTCGTGCGGTTACTGCATATACTCTCTAGGTACTCGAAGTACTGCACGAGTTTATTGGAATCTGGCCGAGTTGTTGGGTTAGGATCCAGCATCTTCCTTATGATCTTTGTGATTGACTCTTCGACCCAGAAGGGAAAGACCAATGTGCCACAACTATCGTTCGAGAACAAACACAACGGATTTCAATCTTCTACATCGGCGCTCTCTCTTTTAAGAAAACCACTATTACCAGATTGCCTTCATCGTATCTACTCTGTTGTCGAAGCAAAACGGGAGGAATCTAGCAACGACACGACATGTAGTAAAGTGAGAATAAATCTATGTAGAATCGTGTATAGAATGTTCGAAAGCCTCCATTCTATACTGATAGTACCCGCAACTGAGAGTAAACGCGACGACTCCCATAGACCATACGTCTAATTTGCGGTTGTATGGCTTTGATTTGCTCACCCTGACTATCTCGGGTGCTAAATAGTACAGCGATCCACAAAATCGAATCCTAAACATATTCAATAGATTATAAGATGAGTGGGATGCTCGGTAACGATTGTTTGGTTTCTTCATTCCTATGGTGCTGCTGCTACCCCCTTGTTGTGGGGGTCGTGCGTAGTTAAGAAAATCTACTGAAATAGAGCAGAGTATTTATTTTAGGATGTCCATGATTCTTCAGCCCAATATTTTCATTTATGTCTAGATTCTCATTTTACGAGGATCGAGACGTAGTCGCGCAGCCAAAGTCGATGAGCACGATTTTGTGTTCTTTATCGTTGGATTTGCACTAAACAAAGGAACAACAGCAACGATGTTGCATTGTGTGAAAACAAAGGTAAAACGATGTTGCATCGTGTGAAAATTCGAACGTAAAACTAAAGTACTTTTGCCAGCAATGACAGTGACATCAAACAATTGCTCTAGTTTTCAATTACGATCAGGATGTTCTCCATTTTGATATCCCTGTGCATAATGCCTTTTGAATGCCTGAGTTAAGTTAATATCCATAGCTGGGTAAAGATAGATGAAGCAGACTGACACTCATTTCAGACTCCAAATTAAAGTAGTCCTTGGCAATACGGATTAAGGTTATTATTACATGTATGCGACAGCGTTTGCTAATTGAAGCATAATGGTGGCCACAGTCTTCACATGAAGGCATTTTGCAGACAACATAAATCTGAGGAAGTATATGTGTGCGTGCGTGCGTGCGTGCGTGCGTGCGTGCGTGTGTATGTGCGGCGTGTATATTAACCCGTCGGACTAAAATCAAACGCTCTTTCGCACAGACATCTTCAAACTATGATGCTTGCTGGATATTGGGAATATAGGGTACGGTTGTCTCTCGATACTATCAAACGACGATAAACTCCAAACGCAAAGTTATATTCAGATCAATAAATACCCGTAAAGATCGTCTCCTGGAATGTAATTCATCGTGATTCCTGGATGAAAAGGGGCCCCGTATTATCATAAAGCGCATAATTTCAGTCATTTTTTTGGAAAAAGGACGATTGGTGCAGAAAGTCGGCTGTCCAGTGCGTAAATGCAGTACTCAATCAGTAGAATTGACGATAGTATTATGGAATTACCGCATCTGATATCTCCTTTCGATGGAGAGAACTTATCGACCAATCGAACGATATTCTTGTGATTTAGCTTCCTAAATAAGAGTGAGAAACTCGCCATCGTTATGTTTTTCCTTGGGCAGTACATTCGGAACTCTGTAGGCAATGTACTTACCATAGGGAAAAAAAACTCAACAGCAAGGAATCAAACAGGAGGGAACAACCTTAGAATTTGGTATTCTGTCCATGCCAACTTCCTGTGCTTCCGAGGCATAAGCTTTACGGCAATCTGGGTGTGAATAGAGACATTATACTTATATTGCGTTTTTCTTTATTCGCTGGTAGCAAGATACTTGCTAGTGCACACCCTCGCTCTTGGCTCTCAAGCACAGCTCAAAGCGGTTCAGCAGAATATGTCTTACGAATCATTTGCTGGATCTTGGTGATCGATGAAAAGAACTTCTTAATTCTTTTTCCCAAGAATATACAGCAGGACTACTGTCAGAAATGTCTAGAAACAAGCCTTCTTGTAGCTATCGCGTTTGCATTGAAACAAAATGGTTTGCATTGAAACAAAATGGCAAGGCATGTGTATGCTGCACCTTGAATTTGGGATTGCATTTAGCGGTTGCAATGAAGACCTGGTGGCATCATAACAGTTGCACTAAATAGGAAGTCTTAATACCATACATCTCTAGTCCCTGCTGGCAAATGGACAGCAATATGCGTCATTGAAGGAGGGCACACAACGACAAAATCTACAATTGGTTTCTCTTTCCGTGTCTATCACTTTTTCATTTTCGTCTCCAACACTTCCATGATATGTGTGAATAAAAAGCCTCCAAACCTTGGATGTAGCACCCTCCCCGAGTTTCATTTCAATCGTAAATTCTTGCTCGCCGCACTTGAATTCGGGCATGGCTGCACGGTCGAGCATTCCATGCCGGGCAGTGGTTGGGTTCTTCGCATCCATCTTATCCCATCGTCATTTGAAGTGACGACGTGACTAAATGGGGGATCAGTGGCGGTCGAGGTTTCTGTGAAGAAAGCACCAAAAGTGTGCTCTTTCGACAGCAAAATCCCCAGCATTCTTAGAATGCGACATGACCATTCAATTTAAGATATCTTAAGATATACCTTGGAATGGTAACTTACGCCCTTAAAGTCACGTAACTTACGTATTACTGCCTATTTAATAAGACCCGTTCCACGCAAATACAAACTGACCAACCGACCAACCAATCTGCGTTGGTTTTTTTTTGGTGATTTTGGATGTTGATTTTCATGGATTTTTGCTCGTTCCACGCAAATACAAAACTGACTGATGACCAACCAATCTGACCAATTTCGTTATGAAAATATTTGAATTGACTTCAAATTTTGACCAAAATATGTTGATATATCATCGATGTTGTTGCGGTCCATTGATTGGAAACATGCCCATCGCAATCGACGTCAATCTCGAATCTCGACTAGTGGATTTCTGCGGTGTGTAGATATTTGTTGGGTATCAATCCATCATGTTGACCGAAAATATTGGAAAATAAAAAGATGGATGCCACTCACGTTACGGTTCTGGACCCCCCCCCAACGCACGGTGTTGCAGGCCATACCTTGGCCGTTGAGTCCAAAAAAACCCTGTCTTTAGCCCCATGCACGTCTGTCATCACCACAGAAAAGGTGCGCGATGTGGTGGATCACGTATCGAGCGCTGATGTGAAGGAAACTGTGAAACCATCAATGTGTGCCTCTGGTGTCTCCGTTGAAAATTTTGTGAGTCCCACACCAACCTTTGGATCCATTGACGATTCAATGACGTCAGTAAGTGAGCGTTCCCACGTTTCTGAAGGTGGCACGGATGAAATAGATGAATATATAGTGGGCAAACTGCGTGCGATGAGTGGGATAGACTTAAAGAAATGGCTGAAGGAAAACAATGTGCCTGATTGATCGAAAGGAACCAGCAAGGAGTATCGGTTGAATTTGGCCATCAAATATGTCAATGGTAAAGTGATGAAGAGCAATTCAAGCAGGAGAACAGATCACATTGGTGATGATGTAGACTTGAAGCTCCAAACGACTGCAGGCAAGAACGAAGCCACTGCAAGGTGGTCAGACAGCTGTAGCGCACGGTTGGTCCACATAATATGCTCAAGTAATCTACGGTTGTCCAATGAGGTCCTAGAAGACATGGCTGAGCATTCCCCTAACAGCGTGTGGACTGAGGGGAGCCTCCTTGAGCTGTATTCTGCTTCGGAGAGGAAGATGAACAAGGAGGATTTTGAAGGAGTTAGTCCCACTGATCGCTATTGGCGTTCTGTCCACGCTTTGTACAACAATCCGTCGTTCAAGCCGGAACATTACGCCCCTAACGATCCACTCCTTCAAAATGCAAATGGGGTACTTCTGTTTGATCCAGCAAAGTGGACTGGACATCAGACAGTGGCCAAGCTGCAGAGATATCGCAACGAGATGCGTGCCACTCGTACGCGAATATTGCACAACTACGAGAAGTCAGGAAACAATGATCCTGACTTCTTCGATTATTGTTGGAAGAAGGGGAAGGCTCCCCAGTCGTACGTGCTTCATATGAAGGAGACTCCGGATGAGGATCCTGGCTCCGACATGGAAGCTGACTGGGAGAGGAGGAGGTCTTACGTGCAATATTACTTGAACATTGGCATGAGAAAAACCAATGGGGACATCGCCTCCGCGTTGTTCGACAGCTCCATGCCATCGAACATAAGCGATGTTGTTGTCGAGCTCGGGGACTGCAATCGAAGTGACGGGGACAGCGTTGTGAGCTCCGTCACAAAAAGCAGCAAGAGCAGCAGGAAGCGGTTGCGAAACATGACGACGGAAGACTTGGAGTCTGTGCTGTCGCGAAGCTTTCGTCCAAACATCGTGGACAAAATCGAACACAACAAACTCGTGTGTTCGAACATTCGCACCAAAACCTTGATGGAGAACAGGTTCTTCGAGCTGCAGGAAAGGCTAGACAAGGGACTAGTGAAATCCGACATGAAGGAATACTTTGAGAATGAACTCGCTGCAATGCGAAGGAAGCTGCATGAGATGGCGAACGTCTGCCACAATGACGCTGCCTGATGTTCCAATGATTAGACATTATTAACATCTTCATTTCAAATGATTAGCAGAACTATTTGATGATTTTTCCATTGTAGCAATAGTAGTAGTAGTCAAGCAAACTGTGGTAGAGTGGTGATGATTGCAATGGAGAAAATCAATTACTCGCACACTGGAACTATTCAGCAACATTCTCCACAAAATTCCTCAAAGATTTTTCGTTGGGACGTTGTTGACAAATGGTAGACAATCTCCACTCGTCCTCGAGCAGTACGCTGTGAAGATGCATGATGCAACGTGTGCATCGTGCACACGTCTGTGCAGATGCAATGCACATTGCAACTTTAACGCATTGCACGTGTGCACCATTCGTGACGCGTGCATGTGCGTGATGCAACGTGTGCATCGTGCACACGTCTGTGCAGATGGAATGCACATTGCAACTTGAACGCATTGCATATGTGCACCATTCGTGACGCGTGCATGTGCGTGATGCAACGTGTGCATCGTGCACACGTCTGTGCAGATGCAATGCACGTGCGTTGCAACTTGAGTGCATTGCGTGCACTGCATGTGCACTGTGCACTTTGTCTCCTGCTTGCACACACGTGCACGTGCTGCAATTCATTTTTGAACACATGAAATGACCGTCAACAGTCCGAATTAGGACTCAACATTGACAATCTTGTTTGCACCGAAATGTTTGTTGATCAGATGCTGAAAGCAAAAATCATGATGTTTCATCGTCATTAAGCGCTCATCTGTTCTGTTGTTGAAATCATCATCTTCCGGATGATTTGGTTTTAATCCTCGAAGTCCTGCGCACCAATGATTCATGTTCAATCTAGTTACTTCAATTGCAGTAGCTAATTCATGTACAAGACCGTCATTTCGCACCATTCGTGACACGTGCATGTGCGCGATGCGTGTCATGCACGTACATGCAACCCCGGTTCGAATCCGGGTGAGACCTTGATTTGTCCGATCAGCAATTTGCAAATTGGCACATGAAAGGACAATGACGTAGCGAAGTGGCGCAGAGGTAGCGTGCCTGGCCCACAACCAGGAGGACACTGGATCGAAACCAGTGTTCGCTGATTTTTAATTTGACATTTGGAACATTGAATTCATCATCACAAAACTGCGCAGTGCAATGTTCTTAATCACAGCGAAAATCTTTTGCAGTGTGATGTTCTCAATTGCAGCGGAAATCTTTTGAATGATTGTGAAGAGCAGAATGAAGCACTGAAAGGAATCGAGAAAGGGATCAAATGTAGCGAACAGAAACAAGACATTCTTGAGGCAATGAAATCACATCCCTGGAGGAGGGACGTAGACACATGTCCCCCACCACAACAGAGGGACGCAAACACACACACCACTGCATTGTTGTTCTTGCGAAGTTCTTCCAATTCCAATCTTTCAGTTTTTTTTTGAGATCATTGGAAGCAGAGGTTTCAAATGGAAGACTGCCAAATGAGGTTGCTCGCAAAAAACACATCACGTGTTGTTTGAAATTGAAATGATCATGCAATGCAATGCAAATGGGAAAATGGAAAATGCACCACCTGTCCATTCATCAGCACACTGCTGTTTCACTCACGGGGATGGGGGCGAGGCCTCACCTGGAACAGTTGCAACTCAAACAACATTGGGGGGAAAATGACAGACATGCAATGCGTGTGCCATTGCTGTGTGTGTGAAAACTCGCAGATGTCAACAAAGAGCAGCTAGGCAACTACATCATTTTCAATGAAATGACACAGCATTGCACTGCACAATGAAAATGCAATGAATTTTTCTTTTGAAACCTTTTGTCAAGTTTTGACAAGTTGCATCTTCCAAATTGCAAGAATGGAAATTGCAAATGATGAGTTTGTTGTGCACATGTGCATGTGTGCATGCACACATGTGTGCACATCACAACTGAACAGAAACAAAAAGCAATGGCGAGAATGACAAGGGCACTGCTAACAAAGGGGGGGTTGATGTGTCACCATCACACTGCCAGTGGTCATGTGGTTTCAGTGCTAGCACTGGTGCCAAGTGCCATTGACATCCATCGTCATCAAAACCTTTCCTCTCTCCCACCTGCTGCCTCTGCGGCCGACCCATTTTCTCTTCTTCTCATTGCAAGTGACACCTGACAGCGCATTCATGAAACGACAAACACAAGACCTGCATGTTGTCGATGGCAGTCTGAAGCTTGCGAGTGAGGCGGTCCCGCTTTGCACAGTCATCGTCACGACCTCTGCGTTCGGCCCCCACTCGAGTTGATCGAGTTGAGCAGGCTCGATGGCCTGCCAGACTTGTCCAGCTTTGGAGCACGACAAGTCACCTTGAGTCTTGGCAGCGGCTGCCCTTGCCTCATCCTCCCCATGATGCGCACGTGGCGAACTGTGGGTGGAAGGTCGGCATCCACAGGAAGGCCATGCGTCAATTCAGTTGTGACGTTGTGTGGCCCAATGCAGGCGCACACTGTTCTCACGGCCTCCGCGAGAGAACACTTCAGGGGTGCCCACAGCACCCCAAAACGGCCGACCAACATGCCGAAGGCACACTCTGCGTTCATCCGCTTTTGGGACAAGTGAGTGGCAGTTGAAGTTGGCCTTGGAAGGAGGCAGCTCCCTCCCGGGATGGGGGCAAAGCAGCCCGTCACTGTTGCCGTGGGCAGCATCTCCGGCGAACCAGTGACCCCCCAACTTCCCCGAACCAACTTCATCAGACAGCGAGCACAAAGTCCAAGCCAGGCTGTCGTTGACCGAACCAGGGCCCGCAACCTTTGCATGCGTGAACACCCGTCGGCCATCGCAGACGGCCTGGAGGTTCAGCGCGAAGCAGCCCTTCCTGTTGAAGCAACGCTTCTGACACGGATCCTCCTTCAATGAGGGTTGCTTCACGTGGACCGCCAGGCCGTCCACAGCATCCACGCAACCCCTCATCTCGTCGCCACAGGTGCTCACGCGAGCAAAGGACGACTCGCATTCTTTCATCCTCGTGAAATCGAATTCACGAGGAAAGTGGTGTTTCACGAGGGCCTCAATGACCCGTGATTTCACAGCACAAAACATTGCTTTTGCTGACACCGTGCAGGCGAATGATGTCAAGACACGACCCCCCTGCCAAGTGACGCAGTGTCATTGAAAGAGCCATGTCAGGCAGGACCACACCATCCTGCCTGGCCTTTCTTGGGTGCTTGCTCTCCAAGTCTGGCTTCACCTTTGCCAGCACCTCGTGAAACACGCACAGGGGCATCCTGCACGTGCGCCTGAATGCACTTGGTGAGAACGAACGCAGGTGCTGCAGGAAGTTCATTTGTTTCCTGTGTCTGTTCCTCTTCTTTCCCGTCAGCACGCTCACGATGGTTGTGACGGCCACGGCTGCGGCCATCTTTCTCCGCATGCCATCGGCACGCTGTTGCCAGCGTTTCAAAGAGGATGCAGCCGACAATTTGACAAGAGCATCAAAAGAGGGCGCCATTGAAACGACTGAAACGACACCACAGTTTCAATTCCCCCTCACGAAAACTTGACAAAAGCATCACGATGATTTCGGTTCATTCTGTTTCACATCGTGATTCAAACGTGTTTGCCAAGTGTGTGAACGTGAAGCGAAACGTTCAAATTGGCTCACTTTGGACCAACATCGTGCGCATGTTGTTCGGTTTGACATCAGCACGATGTGCGTGAGGTGACACAACGAGAAAAATCGTGTTGTTTTTGGATTTTTTCTGATTTTGCACCAGACAACAACACGACAACACTGGTCAGTGCTGGTCAGTTCCGACTGGTCGGTTTGAAGTTGCAAACTGGTCACATTTCAAACTTTGGTTGGTCAGTCTTCACAAAAAGGCGCTTCGAAAGTGAAACAAATCAAACCAGGTGACGTCGAAGGTGGTTGGTCAGTTGGTTGGTCAGTTTGCACTTGCGTGGAGGGGATCAAACGGAGGGGATTGCCTCCGTTCAATCGACACAGAGGGAAGCGAACGGAGGGGATTGCCTCCGTGTCAAATTGAGTCCAGGAGACCGATGGAGAGGGAAGTGAACGGAGGGGATTGCAGTTGGCAAACGGCAATCACGTCTCCGCAATTGAACTGAACGGCGGCAGGCCGAAAGGAAGCAGAGGCAGAGACACGAAGAGGACGAAGAGCAAGCAGCGACCCTGGGGAGGTGTCGGTGCGAGGTGGGGAGAGGCAAGACAGCGTCGAGAGGGTGTTGCCCAATCGGGTGATGTTTCAGACGGAGTTCTGGCATTCGCAATTGTTGAGACCAGGCAGGAATCACACCGGCGACGGCGCCGGCAATTGTGCAGATGATCCTGCATCCTCAGTGTCAATGGGGATTGACACTGGTGCCAATTGTTTGATGTTCAATGGTGTTCATCAAAGGTTCACACTTTCCGTCAATTGTTCCGACATTGCGCGACGTGTTGCGGGCGCAAGCGCGGCGCAGAGGGACAATTGCACCATGTTTGTTGTGTTGAAATTTTTGACCCTCTCCTCCTCCTCCCAATCACGCACAAGATCCTGGAGAAATCAGAGGGTTCTCTCCCCCCCCTGGGCCACCCAGGGAAGAAAGCGAAGGAGCGGCGGCAGAGGATGCAGCGGCTGCGGATCCAAGTAGTAGCAGTAGCAGCACCAACAACAACGCTGTGACAAATGGCGTGTGGGGCACATTCAATGTAATGACAGACAGTCAGACAAAGAGCATCAGCAAAACAAGGACGTCGAATCCAAATCACTGCTGTCGCTGCTGCTACTGCTACTACTGACGCATTCTAGCCTTGGAGCGGCGGCGGGAAAACGAGCTGCGTGAGCTAGTAATATAGTAACAAGGAATACATAGCCGTCAGTCGTGATCCTCACCCTCTTGCTGCCGCACTCGGAAATGAAGAGGACCGGGACGAACGAGTACAATTACACGTTGGCGATAATGATGCTGAAGACTGCGACGCGGCCAAATTATTCCGATTATTATTGTTATTCTGGAGCTGTCCTCCTCCTCCTCCTTGTACGATCGGTCGTTGGCCTCCTCCTATTCCTGGTACTAACCCCGAAGCTGCTGCTACCGCAGCCTGCTGGCGTCGTTGATGTGCTACTGCTTGTGCTGCTGCCGCTGCTGCCGCTGATACTGCTGCTGTGCGCCCCTGTGCAGCTCTAAGGACGGCTTGCTGGTGGAGCAGCTGCTGCTGTTGTGCGAGGAACTGCTGCTGCTGCTGAAGCTTGGCCTGGGCCTCTAGTAGACGGAGATGTTCCTGCTGGAGTCGCTGATCTGTAATCGTCACGCCCGAAGCTGCAACAGCGGCGGCGGCGGCGGCAGCCATGTTTGGCGATGAGGACGAGGAGGCTGCTGTCTGAGCCCCTCCGCCCCCATTGCCTATTACATATATATATATATATATATATATATATATTCTATTACTCTCTCCCTCTCCGCCTCTGTACGGTTAACCCAATGTTTTTCCCTTAGGATGTGAGCTTACACGTGTAATAGGATGAATATATATATATATATTGAGAAGAATATATATATTCCATATTTTCCATATTCTATTACTCTCTCCCCCTCCGCCTCTGTACAGACGAGCAAGGACATCTATAAAGTGGTTTCTTCCTTTTCTTTTTCTTCCTGCTATTTCATCTTATTTTCGCAGACTTTACAGTTATACTTATACTCTCAAGATAACTGTTACTGATTTAGAATACTAACCCTAATATTCAACCATTTCCTCTAATTTTCGGATATTTTACAGGTGTATTTATACTCTCAAGATAACTGTTACTTATTTAGAATATAGGCTTGCACATTTTCATACAATTATCGATCTTAGGTTAGGGGATAGGGAACATACCTACAAATGATGCTTCGATCGGCGCCTGTGCTAACCCTAATGTTCAACCATTTCCTCTAATTTTCGGATATTTTACAAGTGTACACATAATCTCAAGATAACTGTCACTGATTTAGAATATAGGCTTGCACATTTTCATACAATTATCGATCTTAGGTTAGGGGATAGGAAACATACCTACAAATGATGCTTCGATCGGCGCTTGTGCTAACCCTAATGTTCAACCATTTCCTCTAATTTTCGGATATTTTACAGGTGTACATATAATCTCAAGATAACTGTCACTACTGATTTAGAATATTCATCCATTACTACCCGTTACTTTCCGGCATTTACCCGTTACTCCCCGTCAATCCCTGTTACTACCCGTCAATGCTGTCATTAGTTGACAAATGGTGCCTCCATAACCTTGCAAGTTGACAGATTGACCCTAAAAGGGCAATGTTGAAGTCACCAGGCTACAAGTAGTTGATAGGCAACAAAAAACCCTCGGCACAACGCGTCGCCTAATGCGGAATCTGACTGTAGTTGTTGAAAGAACTTTGAAGAACTTTTGCGAAAACATCTCGCTGCGACTTATACTCATTTTGTTGAAACCGAAGCTGGTTTTCATCTAAAACACAAGCCGTTTATCTCCAATATTAGTCCAAAATGCTGTCGCGGATAAATATAGCGATGTGGCTACTGTGCTATTTAGCAACGTTCTCAAGAACGGTTTCTTACTCCTGAATGCGTTCCTTACTCCTGAATGCGCCCCAGACTCTAGATAACTCTTTTTGCCGTCGGCAAATAAAATGACTGGCGATGAATCATGTGCGACATAATTTTACACTTGCCGCTTCGCAAAAATACATACTGATTTACACGATTTTCTACCTAGGATTTATGTGAGAGCTTATAGCTCTTCATTTTTTTACATAATTTTGTTTACGCGTCGCAAAGAAAAAAGGGGAGTTCCTTTCGGCATCAGCAGATATCGCTATGTCGCTCCTCTGCAAATGAAGCTGGTGATCATGTGATAATAAGCGTGCCGATTCGCAGAAGAAAGAAGGTACCCCTTATCGAAATAAGATCGGCTGGAATCTGGCGAAAACGCCTAGGTTAAGACCGATAGAATCGCTGAAAAACGAAGGAGTTACTACCTCAAATGGCGCAGGAAATTTTTCATCATGATGTACAGTACCACATATGTGCGCAATGATCTACTTGGTTCAAGTGGAACATTTTGTTGCATCTTACTCGAATGCATGCGAATTCCGGTAAAACGACAAACAGAATTGCAGAAACAGAGAAAAAACCGTGGATGGAGCTAGATCAAATCCATTCCCACGATCCGCACTTCTAACCCCCCCCAAAAGGGAAAACACTCTGCAGCACAGCTGGCGAACAACTCCCAGAGGATCGGGAACAAACGGAAAATGATCGCCTTAGCAGCAGCTAGCCCAAAAGCCATCGCTGCACCAGTCTCTGCAGCGCAGCTGGAGGACGACTCTCCGAAGAGTGGGAAGAAAAGAAAACTGACCCCCTCGTCAGCAAAAACTTGCCCCAGAGCCTTCCCTGTGCCTGTCAACACGATAAATGAAATACAACTGACATTTCAAAACATGGGGTAATCTGTAGATAGCCTGCGCTCTGTCGTTTTATTTACAAAGTATAAATTTCAGAGCTCCGGCAGACGCTCAGTGCAGGGTCTGGATTAATGGGAATACATTTCACATTGCGCTTCCGTTGTCTATGTCTGGTTTGAAGTTCAGGTGAGTCATTCCTTCCAAAAAGCAAGAATAGTCCTGATTGGTATTGGTTCTGCAGTGTACATAGAACGGCTCAGTCTCAGTGTCCCGAGAATACGCAAAATCCAGAAACATTGAAAACGACAAACTGCAGCACCAGCTCTGCTAAAAGAGAACTCGAGAAAAACCGACATGCGTGAGTTTGTGAAAATCAAAAGTTTGGTCATCAGCTCATACAATTTAATTTTATCGTGACAGATGTAGCTGTTGCACAAAGTCGTTCAAGACTAAGTATAGGTACATAGCTGACTGAAAAGAGGCTTCAAGCCATCCTCTAAGATTTACATCAATGATAACATTACATTGTGCATATGGTTAAAAGATTAAGGCGCCATCAGCGGTCCCACACTGGAACGAGGCCATTTGCTTGCGGTGAGCATATAAAATATTTTGTAGGAATTTTAAGGATTCTTAAGGTGTTGCCGCATCGATCTATTAGAATTCAACAATACCTTTTTCATGATACGCAGATTTATGTTTAGCCTCTTTCAGACAGAAACCTCACTTGAAGGTAGATGAAACAAGTTACTCTTATAGACCCATAACGTTCATCGTGTTTCTTTCCAAGTACACTTTTGATTTCCGACAATGTTGCAGGGTCACATGAAAGCGGTGCACTTCAATCACATGAATAGCCTCATCACTGATCCATCGTCAAGCTCTAATTATGGCATGCACGGAGAAAAAAGTGCCAAACCTACGGACAGTGAGTTGGGTACTACTGCATTGTTTCATTTTGATCAACAATGCACTGCCTTCATTGTGATTTGAAAAACTAGATTCACTTCAACACTATTGGGTTGATTCAAAATCTGATACAGTTTGATGTTTTCCATTTGACATGTAGACGTGGATGCCTGGAACTGGATGAAATGTCTTGAATAGTCGTGATGATGTGTGAGAATGATCAACCCGACGTTCACCAAACAACGACACGCACTGCTTTGTGTCCACATGCGTCATTCTTGGGCACAATCATGAACTCCGCATGCCGTGTTCAATTTGCGCATTGTGGTGGCACTCAATGCATTTTGTCGCAGAAAATTCACTCATCTTTGACGAGCGAGCGCAACCCAGCATCAAAGTCAATGTGCGCGCGCCACACAGCTAGACAGCCCCCACCAAACCTGTGACAATCTTTGTGTTTGAGCAAGCGTGCGTGAGCTTTTCAAGGCGATTTTGAGCTTCAGCGCGTGTCGCAGAGAGCTAGAAAGTAAGACATGGTCGCACGCATGCATGGCTAGATCTGGAGATGGATGCAAAATGTGCACGCATGCCTTTCTTGTGCATATACGCATCAACAAATGACATATGCACGCGCACAGGGACTTGTTGTGAGTCCGATTGGGATGTCCATCACAGCGCTAGATCGGCCACAACACACCTGGCTAGCTGGGCGAATTGCGTGATTTTTTTTCGAAAACTTTGACAAAATTTGAACCGCAACGACTGGTCTGGGCACAGGTCTAGAGGTGCCCAACAAACCCCAGAACCCAGCAGCACTCGCAAATCGATGCATGCATCCTATCTCTAGATCGAGAGCTATGACATGGATTCCACGATGAGGGCAGAGGCACCGCCACCGCCATTGCAAATAGCAGCAAGCCCGCGGCGCAGAGCCCGGTTTTTCAGTGCGTGGATGAGAGTTACTACGATG
Source organism: Bigelowiella natans CCMP2755 (assembly GCA_000320545.1). Classification (NCBI taxonomy): domain Eukaryota; phylum Cercozoa; class Chlorarachniophyceae; genus Bigelowiella; species Bigelowiella natans. The sequence continues at coordinate 1,848 of ADNK01001491.1, read as the reverse complement.
CGAGCCCCTGAGCAACCGAGGGGATGCCCCAGAGACACAGCTCCGCCATTCACGTTCACTTTTGCTGGTAAAAGGCCAACGGCGAGGATGACACATACACACACACACACACACACACACACACACCCCGAATAGCACACAACCACGAAGTAAGTGTGGGGGGGATATGCAATGAGGGAGAAGCCCATTGATTGAAATACCGCAAATCGCGACGAAGGAGGAGGGGATTGGGGTTGCTGTGATGATAGATGAAGAGAAACAACAGCTCTTCAGCCATCCCGCCAAATTTCAACTCTCACCAAACCAACCACCAATCATTCTTCTAAACACACCGTATATATATATATATATATATATATATATATTATGTATACATTTTTGTGAATACGTGTCTTGATATGTGTATTATAATGCTACTCTGCACCGGGTTCAAGACCGAGAATCTTCTGATTTGCAAGTGCTACGACGCTGAATGCTTCATTGAATCTAGGATGTTTGTGTGTGTGTGTGTGTGTGTGTGTGTGTGTGTGTGTCTGTGTTGTGCAAAAAGGGAGGTTTGGGGGGGGAGGAGTGGCGATAGAATCCTCACACACACACACACACACACACAGACACTAAAGAGGGAGAGGGAGAGGGAGAGGGAGAGAGAGAGAGAGAGAGAAACACAGTCTACTTCTCTTCCATGGCTGCTGGTAAGTCTCGAAAAAGAATACCACAACCACACACTGCCCATATCTTTCATACGATTAGTAACTTCACCATGGCTATCATAATCCCTCTCACCACCACCAACGCTAACATTTGTACTAATACCACGCATGATAGTAATAATAGCTCTTAGAAAGCGACTATACTACTCGAATAGATCCATATCCGAGATCTTCATCCTTGCCCTATACACACGAATACGTCGCCGAGTAGTAAAAAAAAACAACAACGCACGTTACAGCAGACAGGCGCGGGAATAGCACGCAGCATTGCCATGCCTATAAAGGCAAATTAGCAAAGACAATAACAGTAGCGGTAGTAGTAGTAGCAGTAGTAAAATTAGTGGCGAAAACGGTGCAAAATGACCTTTCGAGAACTTTCATCGTAGCCTTTGACGGAGCGGTGGTGAACCACATCGGCTCGAGCGCTGCGTCCTATACATACGACGACGAGCCACCATTCGTGCAAGCAATCGATCCTCAGACGCACTCACATGCAAAGCGCGCGCGCGCGCACCCAAAAAAAAAACAAAAAAAAAGCGCAAAGTTTTACTTGAGTATTTATCAAATATCGTTGTCGGACACAGCAGCAGATTGACGATGTTATGGCTTGTATATATATATATATATATATATATATACATTTATATATTATTGACGATGTTATGGCGCATATCACCCACCGCTGATGCTAGGAGGCGGCATAAAGGAGAGACCATGTCTATCTCTGTCCCAGTAGTACAAATGTTGAAGATGAAGGTTAGAATGCGGCGGAGGAGGGGGGGGGAGGGGTTGATTCAGGTGCGAGGAAGAAATGTAGGGAAGTTTGTTACAATGGTAGTAGTATACACATGCTTTTGATGCACGGCGTTGTATAATCAATATATATATATATATATATATATATATATGTGTGTGTGTGTGTGCACCCAGGTCGGCGCCTATATATGTATATATACCCCTACCCCCCACACCCCCAGCCCTTTCGATAGAAACAGTTCAAACCTCCCCCCCCCCCTCCCCCCCCGCCCAGACACACTCATATATCGTACATGACCCTGTGTGAGACAGAGAGAGAGATAGACTCATACATACAGAAAGATCCACTGAGAGTGAGCGTGGGCGGGTGTGCAAGGACACC